>VWZG01001821.1:3290-27796 GCA_013396735.1 Grallaria varia
TGGTACTATTGCCCAAATTTTCTTTCCTATGCCACATAAACCTAAGTACAAAATTCAAGGCCCTGGATTCCATGGTCTGGATAAAAGTAGTTTCATATCCTTGTGGAAACACAGTCTTCCCATATTCCAACTGCTGCCTTAATTTTAAGAGCCCTTCTTTCAGCTACTGATGAGTCTATAATAAATTAAGAATTTAAACAATTCAGCAGTGCTTCTGGCCTTTAATTTCTTTCTCTTTACAACTAGAACATAAGCTTTCGGATTTCCTGAGTGTCTTGTAATAAAAGCAGATTCTGCACCTACAATATGTTATTTTATTATACATCAGTGCAGATTTCCTGGCGCTAATAACAGGCTCTGTTATGGAAAAGATGACAGTGGTCATCAGCATACTGTCTTGATTTCTGTAACAAATCAGTCAATAAACATATTTTGTCTCTGCATAGTCATTATTACTGCCAAAGGAACAGAAGTTGACCAAAACTGAGTGTGCTTCCTAAGACTATCTATTTATCTATTGATAAATACAAGGGCATGTTTTAAAACATGAACCTTTTTTTGACTCCAGAACTCTGTAGCCTATTGAAATAATGATCTCCAGATAAACATAAGAATTTCTAAACCACCTGTATCCTTCTCAGAGGATCCAATAACTTAGATCAAATCAGCATACACAGAAGTTTATAATGACTCCAATTATAAGGAAATTATGAAGTTACTTTCCAAAAAATGCTAACACAATAGCTCCTTGTAAGTGCTCATAGTATTGTTTTCCTGGAATCTGGCAGGCACTAATTTTTCCTGTATGTTATGACAGAAGAATAAGTAACATCACATGTATCAGATACCAAAAAAATGTTGGTTTCATGCCCTTGTTATTCTGTTGTACTCCGTTTCTACTTCTACTAACAGTCATGTATTGCAGTGATTAAGAAACTCTGACTGTGTCATCTGCTGCTGGAACTGCACTGCAGCTATGGAATCTTCAGTAATTAAAAGTCGTGAGTACACTGTTCGTTTCAGTGTACGAAAAAAAATCTGAAAAAAAAAATCTGTCGTAACTAGCTTGTCCATTTTCTGCACTTTTCTTTGAACTCCAAATGCTGTGGTAGAAGTGCTGCACTTGGAAGTAGTTTTTATTATACTGTATATCACATACTTCTTATATATATTTTTGACCAGATAAGTTTAGATGGCTACAAAATGGAATCATTGTTCTATTCCATTATTTTTTTTTCTTATTTTGTTCAACTATTTTAACTGAGCAGAAGGATTAACTTCTTAATTTTACACCTTCAATGTAACCAAGTTATTTCTGCAGTGTCTACTAGCAATATTTTTCAGAGAACTACTTGGCTACTTAACTAGTGTTAAAGATCAGATCTCTCTCTCCTGACTTACCAGGGTGCTGAACACTAACCACAGGTAATCATGGCCTTCACACCCAACTTTGGATTTAAACTATTACTGCTAATGTGTAAACTGCTATTAAACAATTTTAAATAACTGAATATCCATCCAGTTCCACTTAGAGAATATTCAGAGGTATCTATCCAGGTTTGTAAGTGGTGTCAAAAGGAAACAGTTGAGAGCAATACCTCTGCCCACTGTATGTATGCCTTCCATTTATTTTTCCTTTTTTCTTTGTGGGAGAAATTGTAAAACTGCAAACGATTCCTTTTAATTACATTTGTATCTCAGGTTGTGGGGGGTGATCAATTTCTCTCTCCCCCCTTGTTCTCAGACCACTCCAAGGCCTTGAGGTAAAGAGGGGGAGCTGTGAGCACAGACAGGTGTCAGTATTTTCATTTCCCTACATTTGTGTGTGGAAATACTCAGAAGACAGTTAAATCTTATTCTGTGTCTGATGTGCAACTGTACTTGGGCAGAGATTTTCCTTGTTAACAGCAACTGAAGAAACAATTTATGAGACCCCCTTAAAAGAAAAAAAAATAAATCAAGCAACCAAAACCATGAATGATGAAATTCTGTTATTTGTAAAGAATCAAGGAATAAATCTTCACTTTTTTAAAGGTCACTGTATCAATTTCTGCTAATTTCCAGAATTTCCTTTAAAAATGATTATTTATGATCGAATAATGCAAGCACTTCAAAGAGATGAAAAGCTAAAATAAACAAATATGTAAGAATTATGCAGATAAAATGAACATGCATCTTAAAAAGACTGTTCCTAATAGACCAAATAAACTTCACATCTTTTAAAGGAGTAAATAGTTTTATGTCACTGGACACTTCAGTTTAGCTGAGTTTCTTGACTTCAACTGAGAAAATGTCCAGCGCCTTTGAAAAAAGAGTTCAAGCCAAGTCCATTATTCTTCCTATACTGTAGTGAAATATCTGAATTTGTTTATATACAGAAAGACAGGCTTTAATTTTTGGTGGATTTTAATTTGAAGTTATGCAGAACACTTACTAAATTTTAATAAAGCACTTCTGATTAAAAGGTAAATGCTGTGTCTCTACAGTTTTATCTTAATGGTATTTTGACTACCATCCTCTTTCGAATACCTACTGCTGTTTGTAAAAGGCCCCATATTTTCACATATGCACCAGTTCACTCCTCTTAAACGTACAGACTAACAGTAATAAAAAAGATACAATGAAAATTTTATGAAGTGTGACAATACTGCATTTTGTTTCAAATAGTGTCAATCCATTAAAGATTGCTAGTTTCTCTAAATGAATCAAAGGTTACCTCTGCATTTAAGTTGTCTGCAAGGCTTTCAAGAAACTGGCTTTCAATGGGATTCTGCTGAGTAAGAAGAGTCAGGTAATGACTGAGTTTATCATGAGTTGTAATAATGATGCCTTCTCCGAATTTGTCAAACTGAGGCCGTCCAGCTCGACCAAATATCTGCATGACATCTAAAATTCCAAGGTCAACAAAGGAGCCTCTTTTTGCAGCATATATTTGTGTTCCCTGGTTGAGGAAAAGTTAATAAAAATTAACATAAATACACATGAATATAATCCTGATGAGCTGAATACTGAAATTAGGCAAATATAGCATGATTTCAGAAGTGTACTTTAACTAATCCTTTCCTAATCTCTGATATATTTAAATCTTTACTATACAAACTAGACTCCCACTGGAGAGAATCAGTTTAATGAGATATAAATAACATTTCAAGTCAATCAGACATTTCCCCCCCAGACCCAAAACTCACAATAAAGATCTTGCTATCTATAATCCTTTACAGGTTTCTTTTAAGACAGACAACCTGTTTGCAGAGTAGGGGAAGCTCTTACCTTAATAACAACAGCATGAGCAGGCAGATTGACACCCCAAGCGAGTGTAGCTGTACAAACCAGGACTTTGATATGTCCATTAGAAAACAGGTTCTCGACCAAACTTCTGTCTTGCCGCAGCATTCCTGCATGATGAATACTAAATCCATCGGGAAACAGCTCACGTAACTGCTTATTTCTGGATCTCTGTACCTACAGAGGACAACAAAAATAATTCACTTCTAATTACAGTACAAGTACTGTTTTACAAATTACAGGGAAAAAAAGAATATTATTTAGAGTCATAAGAAAGAAACTATTCCTATTAATGTCAGATTTTGCATCAATGTCAATACATCGGTTTTCTATAAATGAATTTTTTCTACACTTATTTTCCAAAGAATACACTTAACTGTTTAAAAGATTGTAAAAAATTGTAAGAAATTTATTCCTTGTTCAAAAGTATAGTTTCACTTAAACAGAGACCCAAGTTTATTGATAGTAACACTGAAACCGAGATGTATCACTTTTCCTTAAATGCAACTCTTTCAGACTATGCAGGCAGCTAGGACAGGCAGCAGGTCATACAGTATACTTTACATTAAGAAGGGGATACCCTTCCCCCCCATCAGCCATTGCATCAGCGTGGCAGAGCATGCATCAATAAATTCACAGTATGGAATAAACTGTTCATCTACCCCTCATTTTCACCTTCCTCATGCATAGGAGGCTGGGATCTCGGTCTGCAAAAACTCAAGCCCTCCAGCCTCCCGCAGGTTATCAGGTCTGTGAGCATTATTTCTGGGTGCTGGCTTTTTCAGGCTTCGCCTAAACTGAGCACTGACCCAAAGTTATGAAAAACTAATATACTTCCCCGATCTGCCACAAACACCTCTGATTTTGCTCCTGTCTCTTCCACATTCCTAGATGTTGCACTCACTTTTTTCCAAAACTAATCACTGCTAAATATGACACAGGAGGCTTGTGGTAACGATGACTCTAATCTTTCTCTAAACCAGATTTCTTTATCTTGTCAGCAGAGAATCTCTATTTTTCCATAGACCACAAGAAGGTTAAATAGTCTTTGATTCCCACTGTATTTTCAGACCCATATATTATAGTGAATTAATTCTAGATAAAGTCAGATTATTATTGTTGTTGTTGATGTTATCATATCTTCACATTTACCAGTACCTGACACAAAGCCACTGAAAAGTTGATTTATGGGATACAGAGTGGGAAAAGCAAAGCAAAATATGGTTCACAGTACTGGCATGCTGCCAAACATGAACAATAAATCTCTGCAAACACAGAAATAAATAGGGAGATGGGAATGCAATTATAGAGGAGGACATGAAAAGAAAAATATTGTAGGAAAAACACATTTCTCAGTTTCTCAATTAACTAGCTTCTCAATATCTGATCTTTCTTGCTTTAGCAGTAATTATTTACTATTCATTTAAAGGAAATCAAACTCAGCTTTTAAACTACACATGACTTTTTGGCAAATTTAATTAACTGCTGGAGTGCTTAAAAATGAATAAATAAGAAATTGAAAAAGTGGCCCTGCAGTTCATGAAGCTTATTCTTTTCAAGCTAATAAAGGGAATAAAATGTTTCATAAAGAACACAGATGCACCAAGGTTTGCACTTATTGATTATCAACAAGGAATATCACAGAAGACCGTGGAAAATTCATGTCAGCTGCAAACCTGAGAATAACTGTGACACAGAAATTTGGCTTGATCTTAATTACATTTAGAATGTGCTGTAAGCATTTAACAATGTAATTAGCTTTTGTCTTAAATAAATTTTCCTATGTGATTAATTACACTTTAAATACTGTAATCTTAGCTGAAAAAGCCAAATCTTGCTTTCAAATATCCACAATTTAAAAATTGCATGCCTTTGTTTATAACTTGATTATGTTGTATTGAAAGACAGAGCAATATACTAATGGAAAATTAAGAATAGTAAAATTGTGTACGATATATAGAAGGAAAGTGTATTTGTAACTGCTTTTAGGATGTACAATTTCCCCAGTTTAAGAGAAAGGAACTTGTGAATAAAGGAAAAAGGAAGAGGAAGGAGAAGGGTTGTCAGAAAATGATATATGACAATGCTAGTCTGATTACAATTCAAGTATTTACAAGTTTAAGATAATCCATTGCTTAAAAGTATGTAGATACAGCTAATTGTACCCATTTAGATACATTTAGTTGCATTAGAAAGAATATTCACATACTTCAAAAATCTGCACATCCTAAAACAACATCTTTGAAACATTTAATTATGCACAGGTTTTGTCTGTTCATTTATTGAATACAGACTTCCAGGTTACACAGTAACCAGGTTAGAAATGCATGAAATAGTTGTTGATTTTTTTTTCCAAAACAGAAGATGATGAACTTTTTTTAATAAAAATTCACAGCTCACTTTTGACCTACGACACCTCCAAATGCCAAGGAAATAAAATCACTAATTAGTCTGGATGATTGTATTAACTGCATAGAAATTGAATTAATTTTCTTTCCATAAATTTGTGGTCACTTTAAATTACTGAGATACAAGGCAAGTTAGTTCAAGAATAATGATAGAACCCAATTTTATAAAGATACACTTGAGAAAATAAAATAAAATTAATCCCTTATCTCAGTGATGGCTTGAAAGAATGGTCACACAGTACGTCGTTTACCGGCAACATATTTGCAAACAAACCTTTTAAGGTCTTGCGGCAGTGAATTGCAGAGTTATTGCATTAAATCTGAATTTTAATGGTTGCAGAGACAACAAAACCAACAACTGCTGAATAAAAGAAGTGAAACTATAACAAGTTATACTGCTTCCACCCTGTTCTATTACAGACTAAAATGTTTTGCTTAAAATTTATACGAAATGTTACTAAGTGCCTCAGCTGTATGGAGAAGCTGTTATTGTGAGGTCTAGCACTGGTCTCCAGATTAGAATTGATTTTCTTTACCCTCCCTTATTGCTCAAGAGGGCTGTAGATTTATGACCTTTTCTTATGTGTCTGTGTGCATCCAAAACAGTATGCGTTAAATAAATTCCTAGATTAACTTTCTGCCACCTATATTTCTCCTTTAAATGTCTTGAATTTCATGCAGTTTGTGATTAAGACACATTAAAAATGTCAAAATTAAACACAGAAAAATGACTTGCTTAGTTTTAATGGAAATGATGAATATGTAGAAGAGAAAGAAAATCAAATTTTAGGATATTTCAGCTAAATACCTACAAAAGATAACACCCTTCCTTACCCTTTCATGCCTTTTGTATCACAAAGCTATTAAAAGAACTATAACCTACAGGCTTTTTGTCTCAAATACTATCTCTGTCCTGATACTGTGAACAAAAAAAATAATTTTTAATTGGCCTATAGATACCTTTCTTCTTATTGTATATAAAAAGCAAGTAAAAAGAGTAATAAGGTTTGATTATGAGAAGTAGCTGCCAATAAACTACTTCTTTATAAGTGAAACATGAATTTTTGTCTTTTCTATAGATCTCCAATTGCTGCACTTATCTAGGACAGACAAAGTAGATCACCACTACTTGGTAAGATATTTTTTTCCCTGTAAATTACTTATTTTTCCTTTCTGCTTCCTCATTTTGAAGATATTTGCAATTTTGAATTTTGGTGGGGTTTTTTTCCCCACTAATAACACAGTTTTTGACTCTTGTATTTTCTTTCAGTAACAGAAATAGCACAGACTATTCTGGTATTTTTCTCACGATCTCCTTACTATAGCAAAACTTCATGCTTGTGACCATATGATTCAATCACTGTAATTTCCTTTCTGTGGAGTTCACAATAGGGCAGCACTCGCAGTTTGTTCAGAATACACCATTATATTTGTTCACTGGTTTGAGCAATTCTGAGCAATTTACTCTCATCCTTCATTCTCTGCTCTGTCCTGACACCCTGCAAAGTACTAGCTCTTAATTTTGAGGCCTCATTAGCCTCACTTGACAAGTGTTGGTGCTCAGACAGGACAGACATCACAGACACCTAAACCAAATGAAGTAAGGTATCTTTTGCTGCAGCCTTCAATGAAGAGTAGTTTTAATTGTACTGCCACTGTGTGATGAATACAATTCAATTATATCCAAAATAATGATTTTGTATTTCCAGTAGACATCTGAAAATGTACTTTGTAAGTTGTCCTTCTAAACTGTTTTAAGTCCCAACAAGAAAAAGCCTCCTCTGCCTCGTTCCTATTAACAATACTGCTGAATCTGCTCTGCTGGTTCATTTGAAGATTTGTCTTTCAAAATTTATGAGATCAAGGTAAGATGGAAGAAGTGTCCATCTACTCTGGAAGTAAAGGTCAGCTGGGAAAGGGAAGTTGGAGAATCCGTTCATGGGCTTACTTCCATTCATTAAATATAAAATCGAGGTCTCAGAGAAATGGAAAGAAATGATCAAAGGAGTGCATGACCATTCACCATTTTTTTCTCTTCAGAATTTACTACATTGAGTATTAATTTATCTATATATGTAACAGCTGCTGTTTCAAAGGGGAAAGACCAAAACTTGGATTGTGTAAATAAAACCATAAGGTTTTATTAAATTTAAATATGAATTCAAAATATAATAATTTCTTGCTACATGGATGAAAATGAGACTACTTAATATGGAGTAAAAGCAAGTAGATGAAACTTAGAGAAAATACTAACCCATGAAAGATAAGCAGTAACACTTTCTGATGGTTTATCATAAAACTGCACATGTTAAAATACAGATCGAAGTCAAAAGGGAGAAAAAAGGAAAGCATTTGAGCTACAATGATTTTACCTGAGGACTGTCCTTTTATGAAGTAGAACTATTATTTTTATTGTTCCACTTGTATTGTCTGCATAATAACTATGCTAACAGCAGCTGTTTCTAGGACAAGGATGAAGTAGCATGTTATGGTGTAACAGTAAGATTATTATATTACAGAAGCAAGGAATTAACTTTTAAATATTTTTTCCTTAAGGATTTAAAAGTTGACCATATTTCTGTAATTAATACATATTAAACAATTGATCCTTGTCTTGTATTACCTTTCATACTAATTGAGAAACAACAAGGAACTGGAAAATCATTAGTACTTAGTTAACACACAGTAATACACTAAATCAGAGATAAACAAATTGTCATGAAGCTCTTCTGTAAACTCATAAAGTAGTCACTTTTAAAAAGACACCCAACAGCTCCATACAGTGGATCCAGCTAGTGCCTCTCTGTTGATACACCCTCACCTCACTTTCCTTGCTCTTTCTTGGCACCAGGAGCATCAGCTTCACTGACTGGTTCCTGTGAAGAACCCAAAGACTACCAAGAGCTCTCCTCACCAAGATAATATGCATGACCTAGCAGATAATTTCTGGAGGTATGCAGGCTGCCCAATGTACTATTCTACTTAATAAGTATGCATGCTCATTCTCTATGTCTTCACTTTTTTAATGTATCCAACTATTAACTTTGCACAGTAATCCTGAAGTAATATCTCCGTCCAACACTTACTGTTTTACTGGGTTATAATTAGGTGGTACCTGGCAAGACAGTATTTGAAGATGACAATTCTAGCAAACAAATGTGAATAGGTTTGAATTTCTCCTGGAAGAGTCAACAATCTAATTGTCTCCATCTGGTCATTCAAGTTCACCATATTAAAGTTAGAATTTTTTAAACTTATGAGTTACTGATCTGAACAATTTCATATCACCTCAATAAGTTCTGCAAGTTCTCTCAAAATACCTCTGAAGAAGAAAGAGAATAGTGTGAGCACTCCAATCAGAAGAATTTAAAATAAAAATTCTATAAATTATACTTTTATTCTTCTTTTGATTCACAAAGAAAGAAGGTGTAAGGCAGAATTTCTGGCATGTTTTTTTCTACTGCCCTGGCCTTACCACAGATCCTAACCTATACATTGCACAAGGCTGTGTTTCATCCAGTTGGCACCTTAGGGAGTGATGATTGCCAGTTAAAGAAGGGATTGGCATGGTGTCCAGAAATGTCTTGCCATATCCAGCGTGTTCTTTTTACAGTACACTGTTTCACCATAGAAGCCCCATCTTTTTTCATTGGAAAAGTTACATGGTGCATAAAGAATAAAACATTCCAAGGGAAGAGGAAGAATAGCAATCAGATTAAAAACTTTGAACAAGAGGTAAACACTTAATTTAATTTTTGATTCCTTAAATCTATAATCAATAATGCATAAGGGAGAAGTGTTTACAGAACTCACTGATAAGAGAATCTAAGACATTTAGTATAATGTTTAAAATGTTACATTTTTGAGCCAGCCAGACAAGCCAAGAATGAAAGAATCATGAATGCAAGTCTGACCATGCACCAATGATGGATTTGCAACAAGTCACTGAGGATGCAGACACAGTATCAAATTACCTCACTCAATCCCTAGTTGTTACAAAGCAAAAAACGGAGCTATTCGGATAGAAAATACATTACCTCAACTTGTGCCAGAATTTTATAACATAGACCAAAGTCATGTAACATTTCACTTCAAGCCAGATTGCAGTGCCTGTCTTAAAACTGAATGAATCACTGATTCTCAGATAAAAGGGTTTAAGAACTCAGAATGGAAAATAATTCTAGCAGAAGGTTTAGATAGAAAGGAAACGTTCACTATAATGACCTAGTTTAAGCTCCGCCTCTCAGTGAGAATTCAGTAAAAGCAACAGTATTTTTCATATATTATACAATGATAAGCATCATCAACTTGCCATTGTTTATAGCAAGTGCAATAAAAATTATATAGATACATTTTTGTACTGCTTCAGTATAATGAAAAACCAGACTGCACAGTGAACAGCAATCTGTGACTAAATAATCTTAAATCTTATTAAGAGAAGTGTCAAAACATTTCAGTTTAACAACACCACAAAAATGCACATCAATTAAGATTGAATTAATTGTATAACATCACAATTTTAAATTGCATGCAAAATCATGTAAAGCTCTTATTTTCTTTCTCATCAATTTAGAACTCAGCCATTCTCTCTCTCTGGGAACAGATGTATGATATATGTAAAACACAGTAAAGTATCCATTCTTCTCCAGCCTTTGAGGCCATAAGTCCTGTTGTCATTATTTTTTAACCACTTGGAGTACACAGATCAAAAAAATATCAATCTTGGTCTGCTTTGCTGACAGAAGAAGTTTTCAGTATGGTGTCAGAAAACTAGCCAGCAGAGAAGATATACAGCATGGAAAGAAATTGATAGAGAGAGAGTTTGATGACGTGCAAGGATGAATTTGTACTTGCTTCACTTAGAATACTGACAACCTCTGGAGACCTAGTTAAACATTTTGTTACTGTGCTTAACTGTGCAAAGACATCAATATTTCTGCTTCAACAGGAAACTGATACTGCATGGTGTCTATAAAAATACTTATTATCTTTGGGAACACCTCCTTTGCATCATAATACTCAAAATTGCCACTCTGGTGAGCCATGACAATACCGAATGCATTTTTAGTCTGAGACAATGAAAGCAGGAAGTCTTTTCAAGTTCTTTCCAATACCACTGCAGCTTACTTATTACATATCATAATGATTTTTAGTGCAACTCCTCCTCAAAGACTGTACTGACTGAGACACTATTAACCCTGCAAGAAAAAAAATTGTGAACAATAAGTTTATTTCACATTTTATAATTAAACCACAAATGTCCACTCAAATTCACAGCTATGCAAAGTGACAGACTGAAGATTCTCCAGCAGAATGGAATTTCTCTTACACGTTCTATAGTTAATTGGAAATGTGCAACATGAATTAATAGTTTATAGGATTTTCAAACAGTTTCAGACTGGCATCATTATGTATGACCATGAAAAGCTGAAATTTATCTTAAACCAGGAAAATAATTTTTAGAGAGATGAACACCAAGTATTAAATGTCTTTTGGTTTGGTATTGTGGATTGGTTTCTTCAATTTTCTAACTTCTGCCCTACACAGCAAGGAAAATAAGCATAACAAGACTAAGAACACATGATAAAAAAATTGCAAGTCAAATAGAAGTGGTAGAAATTTTTAAATTACAAGATACCATGATTATACTCACCACTCATTAAATAACCTGAACTATGTAACTGAACTTCAATAAGAATAAAACATAAACAAACCGGAACATCAGAGCAGCACCATAAATGCAAGCTTTATTCACTGATACCTGTGTAATATGAAGACCTATAAGAAAATTCATGATGTAATTAGCATCACATAAAGGTTTTCTTTTTTTTATTACTGTGCTAATATTAGACATGTCTTAGAAGCAAAGAAATTTTATTTTCCCTGTGCCTTTGCTATTTTAAAAGAATTTCAAGGATTTCTTAATAATACTTTGTAGTTCAGGGTTACCAAATGTTAAATCTTACAAGACAGGCATTTCTCAGAACTCTCTAAAGGATATGAAAGATTATATATGTTTATTATTTCATTTTGCAATGTTCCCATAGTAATTAATTACTTTATTTGAAAAAGTACTCACACACAAAAAAATTCTCATAATAAACCAATAGACCTCTAAGTGGTGGGACCAGTGAAACCTGGTTTCCTATGAATTTTATATTCCTTATGCCCCTGTCACAGCTCAAATGCATGTTCCATCAGATTCCTATAACCTTATCTCTCCCAGAATTATTCCCTTGCCCTACTGTTTCATAAATTGTTCTACTCAGGACAAAAATGTATATCTTAGAAATGACATCTATTAGGCTTATGGTGATTATCGACACTGCCACCTCATTATTACGAACACCTTTGACAACTGTGCTGCCTTTTTTTGTTAGTTTTATTCCCAATTACTAGCAGGCTACTCTCAAGTTCTGCAACCTCGGTGCAGAACTGTGAATCCTGAGGACAATTAAACATTGCTCACAGTCAGTTTTAAAGGTAACATGATGTGTCTTTACACACCGAAAAGGGTGCAGAAGTAGCACCTAATAAGTGACAGAACAGGAAGGTTTATATTACTATGCTCTTTTGGCCAGCACATTTGAGAATTTAGAGACAGATTGTCAGCTAAACTGAGGCAACTATTAGGCTTGCTGCCAGAGGAAACCAGCAGATGCAAAAAAGGAGCACTGTGCACTCACGTCCATAGAGTTTAATTTTACAGCTAGATCCTGTCCAAATGTAGGGTATTTTCCCACAGACCTCTGCTAAATTATGAGATCCCTTGTAGTTTCAAGCTCTATCTACTGAACCTACCCCCAGGTTTTATTACCCTCCTCTCTTAAAAAAAACCAAAACAACTCCCCTCAAAGTCAGCCTTTATTGTACCAATATTTTATGTTACTTACTAACATTATGTTTCATACTTTATGAAGCCTGCAAGATAATTGCTTTATAAAGTTCAGAAGTCACAGAGATGAACACATTTATGTATAATTAAATGTGGCTTTGAAAGACTGTTTTCTATATCTACAGCTCTTCTAAAATGTACCTTACCTAGCACACATACCTCCCCTCCAAGGCTAATATTTTGAGCAAATACTTTATTTTCTTGTTCAAGGACTTTTTATAATACATTTACAGAAGCTTGAGGAAAAAAAATATTGCATTGACGTTAACTCATTGATCTGCTTTGTCAATTAGATTAGAAATCCTCTGCAAAACTGTTACTGTTAAACTCTTAGTAGTTCTAGTATTAGAAGTTCTTATACTATATTATATATATTTTAAAGCACAATATACAGTTTTTTCACCAAGATAACTTTAAATGTCTGACCCACACCAGATAGCACTCAGAGGAAATACAGGAAAATATCTCACATATCAAACCTACTAAAATAGCGGGTATGGGGAGAGGTAAGAAGACTGTTGCTTTCTCATTAAACGCTTTTCATTTCACAACTCAGCCCTCTTTTGAGACCACTCTAATCCCAAAAGGCTTTGCAAAATTTTTTACCTAGCAGCTGAACTCATATTATGCATCTGTAATGCTGCCTTTGTTGGAGTGTTCAGACTCTAGGAGGAAAACAAATAGTAAACAATGCCAACATTTGCCTTAAGACAAGTGGGGAAATATATATATATATAAATTGGCATATATACTCGATACAATTTGCCACTTGAAGTAATAACACTTTAGAACAGAGTATGTTTATATTGTTTTAAGTACCAAAAACAACTGAAGTTGAAGTAAAAACATACACAACAATAAAAAATTATTTCCCTATTTTGGACTGAAAGCTAATAATATCTGCATAAAATAGTTCTATAACTAATGTTGCAATCACATTCAAGACAATCACTTGATCTGACTGTACAGAACTGAACCTCATATCATGGTTCGGTGCCAAGGCAAATACATTTGCAGCATTATACAACACATACACACTACAGGGTTATCACCACGATATCAGTTTTCAGTGGCATCAAGATGGTAATACTGAGTCATGAATTAAAATCAGAATAAAAGGAATGAAGAATCTTTGACTCTTGCAATCTGAATAAACTTAATGAGAATCAGTGAGACATACTTTTAAAACTTTTATTTGTGCTTGATTTTCTCATTTTGCACTTTGAAAACCCTCATAAAATACAATATGTTGTCTATAAAATGAATATAAACAACATAATTTATAAATAATTACATAAAATACATAGAAGATGAAGAAGACCTCCAAGGTCACCAGGTTTAACCTTTGATCTAATAACACTGCACGCGAAACCATATCGCAAAGTGCTATGTCTTCTTTTTTGAACGCTTCCTGGGTTGCTGACACCACCACATCCCTGGGCAGCCTGTTCCAGTGCTTGACAACCCTTTCAGTAGAGGAATTTTTCCTAATATCCAACTGAACCTCCCCTGGTGCAGCTTGAGGTTGTGACCACTGGTTGCCTTGGAGAAGAGGTTGACTCCCACCTTGCTACAACCTCATTTTCTCCAGACTGAACAACTCCAGCTCCCTCAGCCACTCCTCATAAGACTTGTGCTCTGACCCTTCACCACTTAGACTGGCCTTCTCTGGACACACTCCAGCACCACAATACCTTTCTTGTAGTGAGGGGCCCAAAAGTGAACACAAGATTCAAGGTGCAGCCTCACCAGTGCTGCGTACAAGGGGGCAATCACTGCCTGGTCCTGTTGCCACGCAATTCTGATACAAGCCAGGATGCCATTGGCCTTCTTGTCCACCTAGGCACACTGCTGGCTCATATTCATATTGCAAACCAAAGTTGGTGAGCATATCATCACTCACCTTTAGAAAATGATGGTCTCATATAAGAACATCTTACTTTGCAAATTCCAATCTAAACATCTGAAGTCATTCAATAAAAGTATCTCCTATGAATTTTGTATTTGGACATCAGCTAATTTTTAAATTTATTTTTGAGATCTAAATATGGATTTGCCAATGCTGTTGTCTAAGAAATTTTATACAGAATGGAAACAGCGTGGCTACGCTTACCTATAACACTGGTCTATAACACTATTCCCAGTGACCACTCACTAGAGGGAAACCAACTGAGCCTGTTTTCTGTGATATTATCAGACAGTCTTTTGGAGAATATCTATAGAAAGAAAGTGATGACTTAAAATTCTTAGCATAGCCTTTTCACGCTTGAGATTAACCTAGAACATACTTCCAACTCTCTTTCTTCTTTGAGAAGGCATCATTTGAGATAAATGGATAGTTCCATCATACTTGTTTGATCTGCATACTGCTAGTATGGAGGGTAAGGGGGCTGGCTAATGCTGTCTGGTGCAGAGAAGTATCTCTAGAAAGTAAAGTAACTGCCTGACTATTTGAGACAGGCCACTTGACAGCATTTTGCTATGGCAGGGTCCAGACTAAGATGAAAACACTGTAGATGTCTACATACAAATCTGTACATCTGCAGGAGGTGTCTGAGAACCCTTCACAGTCAATGGGAATCAGACAGCAGGACTTGTAGAGTGTTTCTGCTCCCTGACTGCCCCATGTCGGCACATGGTTGAACTCAGACATGGTCTTGGCTCCACTGCCTGAAACTCCAATGAACTCCAACTACAACAGGGAGTCAGGCACATCAAACATTTGTAGTTACCCTATGAAGTCTCCTAAAACCCATGTGCTACAATTTTAGCCTGAAAAGCACTTCTTGTTTCAAATTTAGAATAATGAACAAGAATTATCTTGGAAAGAATAAAAGACAAATTAGATCCACAAAAACTTTCCATTGCAACAAATTTCTATTGTAACTGATTCAGGTGGCATTGTCTCAACACTCCCAGATGGCACATATAACTAATAACTCTTAATTATCACTAAGTATTCCAAGAAAATTGGAACTTATGTGTCTTCACACTAATCTCTGCTTATTCTGACACTCATACATTAAAATTAATCAGATCATCCTATATTTTAAATGTTGAACATAACAGAACTAAAGAACGTGATAGCAAAAATAACAATGGAGACTATACATCCTTTCTATTGATGACAACGACAACTTAATCAGGAGACATTATTTATTGTAAATTAATTCCAGACTTGTTAGAAACCCCAAGTATAATTATGCCCCCAAAGAACTTACATTCCTACAGCCCTTTATTTGCCATGGACAAAAAGATACAATTCACAGAATTTGTACAGGTCCTAGTGTTACTTAAAAGTATGACAAGAGACAGTTTTTCTCCATGTGACAAAGTTGATAAGAACATGCTATAACTGAAATGTTCCCAAACTGTTGTTGCCAGAAAAATAATGGAATTAAATGCCAAGTTAATCTCAATATTCCCCTAACAAGAAAAAGTTAAGTGATTTTTCTTATCTGTGCAATTTCTACAGTTATTGGTTTAATTTTCAGTTTAAGAGTGAAATTCAAGAGTTTTGTGTTTGATGAAATGAGTTGACTATGAAATCTCAAAGTTGTCTGACATTCCCGAGAACCAATTCAGTCAAAGTGGAAAAGAGGTTTCCACTAATACCAGAAGGAAGTATAAACTTTATGGGGAATCCCACCCTTACCCTGCTCAAAATCCCAAAAGAAGATGCTTTGTAGAGTACTGGTACTGTTTCAACTTCTACTATTACATACAGTATATGCTTTATATTACAGAATGGAAAACTGAACTCAGGGAAATCTAAATTGCTGCTTTCACTGATGACTTCCCATATTACATCAACCCCTTTAAAGTCATAAAAAATGTTGACATTTCTGCTCCAGAAAAAGACAGAAACTCATAAAGCTATTTTGCAAATCCATGTTCAAGAGTAATCAATTAATCCTCATGCATTTTATCCAGCTAATCCCTGTTCTGATGTCTGAAGCTAATTTTATACATACATTTCATAAGAGTAAATACAAACTTCAAAGATATATATTGCTTTTTCATATTTACTATTAACGATTTAATATATAATATTAACTATTTACTATATATATATGTACTATACAAGTACATTACACATGATAATTATTACACGTGTATCTTATCTGTTGTGCCTTTTATACTATCATCCATTAACATAGGCAAGAAGAGAAAAGGAAAGGAATAAATGAGGGAATAAGAAAAAAATTATCTAAGAAATTTCATACATCTTTCAGGTCAGGCAGAGAGCTGCATCTCAGGCTAGATGCCTGGAAGTCGAACATACTTATGTATTTATTTTTAATCTTCAGTCTCCTCTGAAGTTGAACAAGGATCAAGGCCTTTCACTGACCGTAAAATGAGCATCACATGTGCACTAAAAAGTACAGCCTCAAGGTGGCTCTCAATACCCAGTATTGGAAACTACAGCTCTGAAAATGAAATAAAAAAAGCAACTATTGGCTTTGTTTCTTTAAAATGTAACTGATATGTTTCACCTCCCGTATTCTTAGACATTTATTTCCACACTAGGAATATACTTTGAATAAATTTTAAATTTATTTTGTTCCTCAGTATTATGAATCCTTATATAGAGAATTCCAATGAGAGATTTCCATGCTCAATCTCATAGCAGCATCATTTTCCTAGAGTCACATATTTCTCACACAATTGAAGCCCTTTTGATAGTTGGAGTTCATATATACATAACTGAAATAACTTATTTATTGTTTCTGATTAAATGAGTTTTCAACTATTTACCAGTACTAGTTCTGTTTCATGATGAAAACTATGATGTTTCTACCTAGAAAATTAATTTGGATATGAACAGCATCTTACAGATCTTCCTTTTTCCCAATATACTCTACCTACATTATGTTCCTAATTACCACTTTATTTTTCCTTTTACAGGCTTATTAATAGTTGTGGGTTTTGCTGTTTCTGTAATAATTTTAGTTTCAAAAATATCTGTTTTCATTTACTATTTTCCCCACAAGTGTGAAAACCTGAAATTTAAAGAAACTGGACCATGCAGGAAAAAATAATAAATAGGGATATCATGGTCAAATCTATAAATTTGACAGTAATCAGTAAATACTTAACTCTGAACCAATGAACTGTAGACCTGTATAGCACTCTGAAAGTACATGTGTCTCCCACGACAATCATCTTGGGTATTTCCCTTAGACAAGAGATCTTGCTGGTCACTTCAAGGAATATGCTCCTCTCACTGGAACAAAATCTAAGAGAATACCTGAAAATAACTATTACAGCTATTTAGAAATTACAGACCCATGGAGGAAGAAACTGAATATGTTTTCAATGCTACACTGCAGCACAAACACTTCTTAACTAAGCTATAACTATTGAATCAAGAGCCCAGAAAATAATGTCTGAGTGTAAGGGATCATTAGAAGAATATAAGTAATGCTGGTGAACCTATATGAGTGTTTTTAATCCCTAAATCGCTGGGACACATTGACATTTTCTTACTGCTTTTAGTTCCAGAAGCTTGCAGAAAATTCACATCTGCAAAAAGTTAAACACTGCACTGTGTTTTCTCTGTGAAACACTATTTTGTGCTGTATTAAGTTGTGTCCTTAGGGCTTACTCCAAAGCCAACAGTCTATTTTCCATTAGTTTTAGTATATTTTCCAATGAGATCTTTCAACTGCAAACCAGCCAGGATGCTGTTGAATTATTCAACAATACTACAGCTTAAATGAAAGCACAGAAATACAATATTAAAGGTTTCAAACACTTCAGATTTCTGATTGTTGTCCTTGATAAACATACAGAGCACTATACTTGAAAAAGTGTTCCCTAGACTGAAAGACTTTGCATTAGCATTTTACATTTGATTACAAAATTAATGCTTATCAAAGCTAAAGGTATCTGCACAGAAAAAAAAAGTACAGTATTTCTCATTCTCATTTTCATGCAATGGCCTTTGATTCCTAAGCTAACTGCTTATTATTATTATTTACTATTATCATCATCATCATTATTACTACAATTCCTACTACTATTACTACTACTACTAAGAGTTTAGAAAGGCTTTTGCAATGCTTTTGATACTCTAAATTAATAAACCTCAGGGTTTGCCATCCAGTACTAGATTTTTACCATTTGGTGAACAGTTCTCAAAATTTGAGAACTTCCAAATCCATACACCAGTGTTCAACTACCTTCCTACAGTTTTTGTCTACTTAAAAATGGAAAAAAGAAAAAAAAAGATCCCTAGCACATTAATCACTAAGCTGGAGGTTGTAATCTTTAACACAGAAAAGAATGACAATTTTGAACATGGCAAATTCAAATTCCATCTCATAGTGTTAGTACTCATAAATCATACAGCATCTCCTATGGAAAATGACAGGCACCCACAGTAGTTAAAAATCAGCATGGCTTCTTAAAAAATGCTGCTTAAGGTCATTATCCAAATAGATAACATTTTATATTAGAATAGATAACTTACTTTTACAGAAGCTTTTACATTTTCTGATTTGGAAAAAATCCCATTATAATTCAAAAGAAAAATGTATCGGAAACCCTGACGCCTTCAAGGTGGACGCACAAGATTTCCAAAGTGGAGGTTGAATTTTCCAGTGAAAACTGAGCAGTAACCAGTAAACATTGTCTCTCAAAAAACCAAGATGCTGCAAACTCTTCTGATCAAAAATATTTTGCTGGTGTGCAGGATAGACTATTTCATGTCTGCCTGAGTTCAGGCAAGCAGCAGCTCTACACATAACAGCTTTCCCCAGGTAGCAATTATTATGTTAGCCCTATTAGTTTTTCTTATCTGAAGATATTTCTTGATTGTTAGAGAAAGTATCTTAGTAAAATTTTTTTAATGTACGTTTAGCCATGCAAACCTCATTTTGGTCATAGTCCTGTTATATCTGTTGGGAAACATGGGACACTTTGCCTTTTATTTTAGAACTTTTGTAAGCTTCATCAAAATATTCTCATATTTAAGGAATTTTCTGGCCTATGTTGACATCCAATTCAGTAACTCACATTTTCTCCATTTCTGCTTTCTGTCACTGAAAAGATTCACCAGAGAAGCTGTACATAAAAATTCTGAACTCAGGTACGTACTTTTCTTCCAGAGTTGGTAA
Source organism: Grallaria varia (assembly GCA_013396735.1). NCBI lineage: Eukaryota > Metazoa > Chordata > Aves > Passeriformes > Formicariidae > Grallaria > Grallaria varia. Next base: position 23,000 of record VWZG01001821.1, read on the forward strand.
GCTACCACAATAACAAATGACTATTTTCAGTAATGCTTCAAATATGTTTCATTAGCCATTTTTAAAGGGCTGGGCAGATCAGAGATCTGAAGGAGGGCTACACAAAAGATATTAACATTTTGATTGATATTGCAAGGGACACCAAACATAAATGTGAAAAACTTACACATGAGGTGCTGGGCAGGTCAGCAGTATGGGGTACCCTGGTTGCATAAGCACTGCCAGAAACATGACAACTCTACCATATACTGACATCATTTGTCATTAAAGAGACAACAAGTAACTATATATTTTATTAAAATGGACCAGTTAATCAACAGCTGATTAACTAATTGTTGATACAAATATAAAGATACCATAATGCCTATAATCACACACTAGTTTTAATATATATCTGTAATCTATAAAATAATCAGTTTAAGTTCCAGTATTTTGACTTTAAAAAATATTTAAAAATCTTTCCTAACATCTCCTAACTCTTCTAATTATCAAAAAACTATTTTTCCACAAAAAGAGGATGATATTGCAAAGTTCTACTTGTCTAATTAGAGCTATTTTAAATGTGAACTATATCAAGAAATATGAATTCTAAGCAAAAAAACTTTAAAATCCGAAAGTCTTGTGCAAAATTTTTGGAAAGGTTTGCAGGCCATATGTACATCATCTGCAAGTATGTCAAAACAGGATCCGTCCTGATTGTCTATTGTTGTTTTTCTAGTCTTCCTTACAGGTTAGGAATTATTTTACCCGACAAAAGTCTGAAGCTGAGTAACACCACCAGTTGAAATGCATTCCAATTTATCCCACATATTTGGTGCCCAAATGCTATAGAAATATTCTCATTCTTATCACACTCTTAATATCCTGTTCTAGAGAATGTATCAAAAGTGTTAAGGCTTTTCCATTTGGACTATGGTAAGTACTAGGACATAGGACTTCTCATTTTCTAGAATTTATTAAAATATGTACTGCATATATTATATGTGACTTGCTTGGAGAAAAAAAAAGGGTCTGCCGGTTCCATAGACAGGAGAGCATAAACCAAAACTTGTTTCTTATTCAAGATGGTTAAACAAATCACTAAAGTTAATATTAGATAAGAAGAAAATATCCTAGGAAAAAACTTACTCCAGTATCAGTGTTTTTCAGTATGTCTTATCTGAGTAATGAGTCAGTTTAAGACCTTGTTCTACCAAAAGCCTAACAATTTTCTTGCAAATGTATGTATAAATAAAACCTCAAGTTTTAGAAATTTAGAAATTTTTTCAATTTTTAGCTTTACTGGTTAAAATTAATTCTTTATCTACTTGTACTGATATTGTCCAGAGATGTAGTTCTGTTTGGTGGGATGGGGAACACTAATTTCTCAGAAGCCAAATACTTCCAAACTTGCCTCCATATTTTTAGCAGTTTTGTTTTCATTCCATAATATGTGATTTTCATTCCACAATACAGAGAAACTTCATTTTTTCCCCTACTGGTTTTCATTACAGTTCATTACCATCTTGTGTATACTCTAGACTTGTCAAAAACATGATGCTGTTAGTCTAGTTCCCACGAGCACAATACATAATTTCCATTTCTAGTTCTATTTTTCTGGGTTTTTTTGGTTGTTTTTTTTTTTTTTGTTCAAAGGAGCCAAAAATTATTAACATGGCACATGTACAAAGATGTATCCAAATACACATTTATATGATGTTTATTCAAAAAAATCTCAGTTGTGGGACCAAATGAATACTGTTTCTCAGATTTCCTTTCTTTTATGGAAACATTCTATAATCAGTCTCTTAGTTTTGGTGCAATAAAATGAGGTTTCTGAAAGAACTGAGTTGTTCAAAAGAGATTTGGCAAATTTAGGCAAAATTGTAATTTTACTTTGATGAAGGTAATATACAGTGGTATCTGTACATTCTAAAGCATAGCAGTTTGTGGTTTTATACAATACAGTGCTTTTCGCCACAACAATGATTTCTAGCAAACAAAGGTTCTTCTGATTCCTGGCTGACTTTTGAAATTCCAGTTCAAAGGATCTTAAGATGAGTTCAAAACAGCCAGAAGATAAAACTAATGTTGCAGATACCAAGGTTTCTACGTCTTCTGGTTTTCTAATTAGGAAGAAATGTTGATAACATAAAATATATAAAGGATATGCTAAAACCAGAGACTGACTATACAAGTAACACAACTTGAACTGAAAAAAGAAATAAATATTTGGCAGTTCTCTAACAAAAATCTGCACATCTTTTTGGAAGTATGCTTAATTACTTTTCAATTTCTTTTGTTTTCTCCAAAGCACCTCCGGCTCTCAGTATGTGGAATTAACGGAATGTGGATTAAATTTAAATCACTCCCTCTTTATGATTGCTTCTAATTACCCTTTCATTTAAAATTCTTAAAAGTGTGCATTCATTTTACTCATTATTTCACAGTTCATTTTAATTAGACGCTATTGCAAACTTCAACACAAAATTGCTTCTGTCCAGTTCTGATCTACTCTACATCTTGTGCAACTAAACTAAAGGAATAGTTAAAAAGCCCACACAAATTTGCCTAGATGATGCTATTTGGGGAAGTGGAATAGACAAGTGAAATAGTGAACATACATAGCTATACAATTCCATCAAACCACAATCAAATTAAACTGTATTTGGAAAACTTTATTATTTTGAAAATGAATGAAATCAAGAATATGAACTGAAATTCAATATTTTTCTCCATCTGTTAAGAAAACTATGTTTTCTAAATGAAAAACTGAATCAAGCATCTAAAAATACCTTGGTGAATTTATTTACTTGCGCTCCTTCTATCATATTTTTAAAAAGACAATGTGAGATAGTTTCCAATACTGCAGTGATGTTTTCTATCACATTTATGAAAATGTATTTTTCAATTATAATGGGTCAAAAACTTAAATTTAAAAAAAAAATCCCAGTCTAAAGATGTCCTATACATTTATTTTTTTACAATACGAAAAAGTAAATTTACATCAATCCTCAGGGAGCAAAAAGAACATGGCCAATTAACTGATATTCTGAAGGAAAAGCTTCAAGCAATCCTAGAAGAAAGCACATATATTTATTCTACTGGATAACCGTGAACTACAGGTTTTGTTCTGAATTTTATTTCAGTAACGGCAGCTACAAAGGGTGTTCTCCGGTGGCCTGAATCTTTAAAGCAATCACCAACCGCTTAAAAAAACCAATGCACGACACCCTTCATTTACAACCCCAAAGAATAGGGCTTAAGAGACTTCCGAGATGAAGCTTTAGAAGTCAAGTGAGATGCTAGAGAAAAAATCTGAAATCAAATACAATTCACAGGACCTTGCAAAATTTTACTGTCTTTAGTTACTGTAAAAGAAATCAAATACAGTTTCTAACAGAATGCCAATCACTGAACAGTATCCAGTCTGTTGGAGAACAATGTAATTAACATGAAATACAAAGTACAACTGATCAACAAGCAGCATTGTCAGTGTACAATGCAGAAATCCCACAAATTCTTATTAACTTTTCAATCATTACTCTTCATTACTAGTAACTACTGTAGCCATGCTATTTCCTGACAAATGAATTCCTAAGTACATAGGATCTCTTTAAACACTATTTTCTAGTCAGTGTATGGCTTCCATACTAAGCTATTCAAAGTGCATGTGATCAGAACCACTTGTCAGCATGGTTTGGTGCATCTGATGAAGAAAAGGTGCCTGAAAAATATCATTATTGTCTACAGTCTCACTGTGAACATCTTGCACAAGATTACAGATTACAGCCAAGAACAAACTGGCACATTTTGGAAAAGGAAGCAAGACCTAGGGGGCAGCAGTAAATGAAGCACTTATTTTTTAATTTTTTCTTTTTTTCCTGGAACAATCCCTATGGATTGAAAGCAGTTGAAAACAGGCTGAGCCAACCAAGCTCTTTGCAGGAAGGCTGAAAAATAGCTAGGGCAGAGAGCACTTATGCTGATCTTAATATTATTTTATAATTTCTTCTCACTGGAGTGCTCACGACAGATCAGATATTCCCAGCCTTTGAACCAGTTAAAGACAGAACAAAATTAAGAAAAGGGAGGCTCTATCCTCTCAAGATACCTCACATATTTTTAATATACACCTGAAATTCTTTACATGAACACAAGCACTGGCAAAAATCAAAAGTGGGTAGTAGGCTGTGCTGCTGAAGTTGAAAGAGTGCAGTCCTGTTCCCCAGACTGTGAATATGAAAACAATCATAGTGGTTTTGTTCTTGCTTTTCCCTCCCAAATGTCTCTGAAGTTTGAAATTTCTTTCTTTATTATCAGTATAGTTATTTGATATCCACATATACTTTATACAAAAAATGAGATTTCAAGTTGAAATCCTCTTATCCAGGGAAGCTATCGATTAATAACTACCAGGAAAAGCCACAGCAAACTTTTTCTTTTTGATCTGATTGCATGTTAGAACATTTTTGCAGCTAACTGAAGGAGATTTTCATAGTCAAAGGGAGAAAGAAGGTTGCATGTTTTTCCTCTTTCAGTGTCCAGAATGCAGTTAAATTTTCAGGAGAGACAAAGAGATTACAAATGCTTAGATAAGAAATAGGTAAGAATGCATGGGAAAATAGTAAAAAGTATTATATTTTCAATGCATTCACTTATTTATATTTACATTAGTTTTACAGTAATAGCAACATTTATGCCAATAAATGTTACAATCACGCACATATGCTGCTACGGATTGTGCAAACCTCTTGACTGCAGAATCAACCAAAAAACTTGTTAGAACTACACACTACAGTAAACTGACATCAAGGT
>VWZG01001822.1:0-10777 GCA_013396735.1 Grallaria varia
CCTAGCCATGATGATGATGTATGTATAATGTGTCTCTGTGTGTGACTTATTTCCTTTGATAAAATTTAGTTTTACATATAGAATAGCATAGCATAGAACAGAACAGAATATTTCAGCTGGAAGGCACCTACAAAACTCATCTAGTCTGAGCACTTCTGAGCTGTCCAAATGTTATAGCATGTTCTTAAGGGCACTGTCCAGATGCATCTTAAACACATAATGGCTTAACGTGTGGATTAACACCTTAAACAAGTGAGCCACCTCTGCAGGCAGTCTGTACCAGTGGCTGACCACTCAGTAAAGAAGCACTTCCTAACGTCTAGGTCTGAACCCTACTGGTGCAGTTTTGAACAATTCCCAAGTATCCTTTCACTGGATCCCAGGAAGAAGCACTCATCACCTCTGTCTCGACATCTTCTGCCTCCATAGAGCAATGAGCTCACTCCTCAGTCTCCTTTTTTTCAAATTAGACCAAACCAGAGAGCTCAGCCACCCATCTGAGGGCATCCCTTCCAGATCATTCACCAGCTGTCTTGCTGTCCTCTGGAGGGTTCAAGGACTTATAAGTCACATGAAGTAGGAGGAAACATATATGCAAACCCATCTGGCTACACAAAACAGTTGCTGCAAATACAGAAAAATATTCACTTATTCTTTCTCTAGTTGTTCAGAAACATTTTTTGTAAGTATTGATGGCTGGTAGTTGTTGTAATCTGCTTAAAACATTACAGAAAGAACTTCAGAGACGAAATATTCCCATTGAGCAAAATTAAAACTCACACAAGTTATCTGTTAAAACTAAAAACTGATTTTTATTAATTATTAAGAGATGCAAGGAGAAAGAGGAAAGGTTGGAAAATGTTAAGGTTACTACTAGAAACAGAGAAAAGGTACCACCAAAACTACTTTTCTATCGAGATATCGGAGGAGTGGGGGGGAGAGAGAGAGATTGCGTTTTATCCTCTTTTTTTTTCTGTCTCGGCTGTTTCTCCTTGTTATCTCCTTTAGCTGCAGGGGGTCTTAACAGCTTTAGTTTCCTGGAATGCAGTCAGGATGTGTGGCTTCTGCTGCTCACGCAGGGCCGTGTCCCATGGTCCTGTTCAGCTGCACTGATGGTAAGGCTGGAGGAATAGGACACAAACTCATACATGTGAGGCCATCGGTCGCGGTTCTGTCCTGGCTGGCAGAGTTTCAGTCTCGGGTGGCAGATAAGCAGCACATGGTGGCAGAAGAAAGGTGAGGGGAAGTAGGGAGGGGACTTGGCTATGGTAACCAGTCTCTATCTCCCTTTCCTCTTGTCCCTGATATTCCAAAATTCACCTTCAACATTTATAGTGTTCCAGGGAGGTTGTATATGGTTTCTTGGCACGTAGCCCTATTCAGATATTCAAAGAGATATCATAACCATAAACAATGGCAGGAAAAGTCCAGCAGAAAGTTCTGGTGAGAACCTTTTGGCAAGAGCTGACAGGATGTTTTTTGAGAAACTCTCTGACAGCAGGCGGGATGTTTGTGACTTTCTGGTAAAAGTGCTGATAGAAAGTTTTTCAACAGGATGTTTTTGACAGACTGAAAATAATGGAGGAACATTATTCTTGGTACTTCTATACTTTCTGTGGCTTACAGTAGTATATCAGGAATGTCAAGGTTTAGGAATGGTATCCCCTAATTTAGTGCTTCCACCCCTTCCCCTCAAGATGGAATCACAGGCAAAATCACTGGTAGAGATAAGATCAATTTTCTGGAAACAATAGTAAGATAAGAAAATGACTGGTAACAGCAAAAATATTAATAAAAAAAGAGATAAGGCAAAAAAATTATTTATATGGAAAGTCCACAACAATGTTTTGCCTGCCATGCTTTCTCCACCTGGAAGGAAATTCTTTTCTTCTCAGAAGCAAGAGAGAGACCCTTCCCTCCTTCCTTGGCAATGACGTGAGATGGTATTGAATAACATCAGAGTCTTGGACATCCCCCTCCCATTGATCTGGGCTGGAACAGGCAAAAAGGTAGAAACATTGTTTTCTTGACAAGAGGGAAAGAAAAAAACCTTTTTTAAATAATGGCCATCTTGCTAGTGATCTAAAATTTTCTTTGTACTTACAAATTAAAAGCTCACTTTGTATCAGTTTAAAAATCTCTCTATATATACATTAATCTAACTTTTTGTTATGAGAAAAGTATACACAAACCTTCTTTAGTTACACCTAAACACAAATTAAAAATTTCAAATTGTAAAAATAACACAATTTTTCTTGATCTATTCATAAATGGCTTACTGTTATTATCTTAACACCATAAGTTTGTCATAACAGACTAACTGATTTGTTTTTCTCCTTATCAGAACTGGACCGGGTTCACATGGTTTGTTGCTGGAATCTATTCATATTTGCCATGCTAAAAAAAAGGAGATATCTTTAAGCCCAGACTTAATTTGCCAGAAGTATTCTGAGATGGGCACCAAAAAGAGTTAAGGCTTATCACTAGGGGGAAATAAACAAAGCAAAACAACAAAAAAAAATCAATACACTTCTCTCTGTATACAAAATACAGTGGGAACACCTCCTAGAACAAGGTGTGTGTATTCTTGGGTTGTGAAGTCGAAGAGGTGGTTGTAGTTCCTCTGCTTTTAAGAGTTGTCACGGTTTCAAAATCTGTCGTGGAATTTTCTCTCTCCCTGCCCACGGGAGGTCTGGGAGCCAGGGCCCTGCCCCCACTATCTACCCTTGGAGCCACCCAGCAAAGGATGGCTAAGGGCGCTTGGATGTCAGCTGGTGAGAAGGTGGCGGTCGGGGGTGTGCGTGAAGGGAGGTTTCTTCTTTATTGCCCAGGTTTTGCACTCCGCTGCCCCTCCGCGGCTGCTGGGGTGGGAACTACTGTTGCTGGGCTGGTGGAAACATCTTGGAGGGAGCTCTTTTGGCTCGGCCCCAGCTGCTGGTGCCCCCTGTGCCGTTCTTCGGAGAGGGAAGCAGTCATCTCCGCCTGGACTTTGCTGCGGACTTTTGCTGGGTGTTGATGCTGCCTGCAGAGGAGATGTTGGACCCTGCTATTCCCCCTCCCCCCAGCAGCATCTTCCTTTTATTGGACAAAGGATGGTGAGAGAGGGTTATTTGCACTGCCCATGGGAAGGGTTTCATCGTGTCCTGGTGGCTGCCATCCCCACATGAGGTGTCGAAGGCAGTGTCTCCCCCTGCCCTTTTTATTCGCCTCGCTGGAACCCCGGAGTGACCCTCGTGGCACTGCCTTCTGAGGTGTGGCATCGCCTCCGGCTGCTCGTAAATATAACCGCACTGAAAGGAGCAGCGATAGAGTCCAATTCATTTAAAGTTTTTTCATTACGGTATTGCTGTTTGTTCTGTTCTGGCTTTAGTTATATGTATATTTGTTGTTAAGTACTGTTTTCCTTTTCCTTTTCTATACGTTTTCTGATTAAAGTCTATTAATTTCAAAGGTTGTAGTGGTTTAACATCTTAGTTTCCCCTAAACTAAGACAAGTTGTTGCATAATATGGTTTAATGCATAATGTTTAGTGCATAATGTTGTAGTTACCTTTTTCAACAGCTGTTCTCTGAGGAGCTTTTCTTACTACATGGCTGTTAGTAAGAGTGTTCCCCTTACACTAAATGAAATATTTCACCTCTAAAGTACATGACTGTTAAATAGATACCAGTAGGAAGGTATGCAACATTACAACTTGGAGACCATATCTTAACAAATATAAAATTGTTTACATAACTTTAATCATAAATAATACAACAGTGACTATTTTTAAAACACTAAATAAAGAAGTAAAAACTCATAATTAAAGAAGTTTTTACTATCAATTCACTTAGTTTCATGAGCATGTCATGCTGCTCTAAGATCAGAATGGCAGTTGGAAACTTGGGACTGCTTGGTGGAAGTTTCCTGAGAGACAGAAAATAGGCAGCTTCTCCGACTTCAAAGGTACTTACTTCTCCTCAGCTACCAGACAATTTATCTGCTAACAATTAAACTCCAAGTGTTAAACAAAAATACCACTCAAACCTTAGATTGAAGATACCTCTAGTCTTATACTATGCTGTTACTTTTGACATCCATGCGGGAGGCTTCTTAGTCTCCTGGTAAAAGTGTAGCCTTTAGAGTTCTTCAAAAAAGGAAGCCCAAGTAAAAAGTGAAAATTTTACTTCACCATACTCCACTGTGTTGGAGCTACTGTCTATACATACTGTTTCTGTGAAGGTAGACTAGTCTGAGCAAAAAGTTCTGTTCTTTCCTCAGGTCAGACTACCTTGTCATTATTGGTCTATTCTTCCACCCCCATGTGCTTTGGAGACCTTTTTTTTTTGGAGATTCCAGCTTTGGAGACCTGACCGCATGTTGGATCATCTGATTCTCCAAGCAGTTGCAGACTTGTTATTTTAGTTTTACTGTTTTCACAAATTTATATCAAAAAGGCAGATGATAAAAAAATATTTCACTCCTCCCTGAAATTGGATAGTCTTGCAGTGTATCTGTGTGGAAATCAACGAGAATGATTTACATTTCCCTTTCAGATTGATGAGATTTTTAGTAACTTTTATGCAAGGAAAATAGGATATGTTTCTCAAATATGTTTCTCATACAGACCTGTCATTTGCTATTTTGAGACAAATGCAAGATCTGCTCATTTCCAATATCAACTTTCCCATTTCCAAACTGTTTTTGGGTAAAGCATCCACTTAAAATGAACAAAGAAGTTGCTTTAGGCAGTCAACATCAAAGCACTAAAGGTATCATGATAAGAAGGAGCGGAGCATTTTGGAGAAAGACTGTTTCAGTTAACAGTTATTGTATTAAAAATAAAGAAATTATTTACTCCCAGAACCAAACCAGCTTCTTCAATTTAAAAAGGACTCAGTCCAAGAGTATTACCAAACTTTTCTCTCTATGAGGGAGTACAGCTTGAAAATATTTCATAGGTTTATATTCCTTCTCAGACCATCTAGCTTACATCACGTACATATAACCATAAAGAAACTTCTCTGGTGGGGAGATGGGAGTTCTTTGACCTCATGTGGCAATCTCTTTGTCATTCTGTGGTCTACTATACTCTCTAATTGATTAGAAGGTATTCAAATAACTACCCTAAATGTGAAATCAGAGACACTGATTCTGCCAATTCCTCTCAGAAGACATCATCTTGCTTCATTTCCACTTCACAGTAGAGCATGTAGTGTTTAAGGTAAGCCATTTTACATGCAACTAGAAGTTTAAATCTGTACTGGTAAGATACCTCCATGCAGACAGATGATGAGTGTCAGGTGTTTAACATATGCACACAGACTGGAACCTTCTGCTTCTCCCGGGATTTCTGAGTGGTAGGGAAGAGGGAGAAGAACTTAGCCATTTGAGGGGGCATTTCAAAAGCTTGATGAGAACGTCAACTCTGGTCAGGCTGACCAATGTCTTGCTCGTTCTGACTGCATGACAAATACTAATTGTCGCGGCTGAAAAATGCTGGACTGAATTTGCTGTGAACAAACTGAGGCATTCATTGAACGTGGGCGTTGCAATTTATAGGGCCCAGAGGAGGGACTTGAAAATTAGGGGGCGGGGAAGAACAAGGGGTTACTCTTCCATTACACAGCAAGTTATTCTCCATTAACACTGCTAAACTGCATAACAACCTTTGGCATATTTATAACTGTAACACAATTTAGCAAGAATAAACCACAAAAGGAATTATCCCAAACAGTCCACTGGCTCAGTGGAGTTGTGCTGAGTCTTTAAATGCTCAGGGTCAGCAGTTTCTCCTCGCTCTTGCTCAGATTCCAGGCTTCTTGCTGAGACTCATGGTCATCCTTGAGGTTTCTTGTTGAAAATCGACTCCCACAGCTACTGTGTATCCAGTCTGTCACACAAAAAGAGCTTTTTTTACACTGGGACAGCAAGCCTTGACAAAGCCATATCATGCCATATCATATCTGAAGAGAAAGATGGGATCCTTGTGTGAGACAAAGGATGGTTAGGATTTTAAGTCAGAATCTGACAAAATAGGCCAGTAGTTTGACCCAGAAAATAAAAAAGAAAATTAAAACAATCCCAATTTGGAATGACACCTGTAGTACTTCAACAATGTAATGCATTTGTATGACTTTTAAGGGACTATTAAATGTGATGAGTTGCACAGGAATTGTTGCAAACAGTATGGAAAAAAGCGACATAATAAGACAAACCCATTGTATAACTTGATTATTAAACATTTGCATAGTGGATAATTTATCAGGCACTTTTTAAAAAGTGTGCAAAATGTGAAGAGTACTATATGCATTAAAATTTCATTATACAAATAGGTGGTTTGGGAAGCATTTGGTGCTTTATATAAGTGTGAATATATTCTCATTTTTAGCTTCTATTTCAAAGCTAATCATTCACAATAACGAAAGTTCATCAAATCACCAAATTTCGTTTTTGCCTTAGCCAACAATATCTTGGACTGGGAAACAGGGGAAATAGATATATTTATTGATTTCATCTTCATTTGTACGAGACAAGTTTTCATTTAAAAAAAAGAGACACAAGAAATTCTTGAAATGTAGTTGAAGTAAGAATAAAAAATTCAGGAAAATACCTTAAAAACATACAATGAGATATACTACCTTTAAGTGCATTTTACTGTCACAGGCGCTCAAAAGGGCTAAATCTTTTATTTTGTCAATATTCAGGTTATTTAAAACTGAGCATCTTTGTTACACTTTGGAGCAAAAATATGTTAAAGTTTCAAGTAAGAAAAAACAAATCTCAACCCAGCAATCTCAACATCTCCCAAAGATTAATATGGTCAGATGACAAGTCTAAATAATCTTTCCTGATTTTAAGAAATTTATGAACTAATATTTTTTGCAAGTTAATTAGCATAATGTCCTGCCTATAATACCTTCCGCTTTGTTTAGCTGAATGTTTTCATCAATTTTAATGGAGAAAGTGTCAATTTTGGAAGAAGTTAAAACATATGTATTGTGAAAACATTATGTCACATTGTTAAGGATAGGCACTAAAATTGATAGTGCATTATATAATGGATTGAACTAAATCAGAAGGTATTGCTAAAATTTACTTTCTTCATCATATGAGAACTAGATTAGATTTAAAAAATTGTGCTGACATAAAATGCTTTTAAAAAACAAACAAAAAGATTTATCAGTATTGTTTCATTTTCTAGCTTCTTCCTTGTTATAAACAAAAAAGAGGGGCAGAATTATTTTTTTTTAAATCTAAATAAAATAAAATCAGCATGACAGAAATCTTTGTTTCCAGGAAAGCTGAATATCATTCCTATTGAGATCTCTTAATACTATACAGCAATGCCTATTTATGTGTCACTAAGATGGATTTATTTATTATTTCTCTGTACTGTGTGTGTATTTTTAGTCACAGGTCAAATCGATGTGCCCTCCTTTCTTAGCTGCAGACTGTTGACACATGTCTTTTAGTACTCACAACTGCCTGGCTCAGGGACAGAAGGGCAGAAGTTGCACAAACTTTATCTATCAGTACCTGTTGGGGTCTTGGATAAGGCTGGCAAAGTACGACCAATTTGATGGGAAAGGAGCCATGTGAGCAACACTGGCGGGCTCTGTTGTTGAGCCCTAGGGATGCATACACCAATAAAGCTGGCTGGGGTGAGGTTAGTGGGAGAAAGAACTGATTAAAAAATACCAAAACAACCAAACCCAGAATCTCCAAACACCAAGAGTGCAAAAAGATTTCTGTTTTGGAATTAGGACTGAAGGGGGGAAAGACCATTGTGTTCATTCATAGTAGCTGTTATGTCACAAGACACACTGAGAGCAAGAGCCTGGATTGCTTGGGCAGGTGGCAATGTCCAGGTGTTGGACACGTGGGTGGGCGATGGCATCAGCATCCAGATCAGCTTTGTGGGAATCCTTGGTTAGCAGGAGAAGTGTAGGCTGACAGAAAAGCCACCATCGTCCTAAAGGCCCATATGGGGACAGCTTGAGTCATTAGTCAGAGGAAGCAGCATGTTGCTAATTACTATGTTAAAAAGAGACATCGGTTCACTGTTTAAACATATGAGACCAGTTTTTCTTCCTGCTGACAACTTCAGCACCAACTTTGTTGGCAGATTACCTAATGAAACAGATAGCTGAACCAAATGTTCACAAATCCTAGACACTATAAGTTTCACCAAGTATTATTTTCAGTCTGTTAGCTGTTATATTGTCTCTGTAAATCAAGGATAAATCTGTGAGTAGAAGCCATAACTAGGTTTTATTCCCTTGGTATCTCAAAAAATTAATTACTCACCTGAGTTAAAGAAGTAATAATTCTATAATTTCTAAGTATCAGTGCATTTTCTGCATATTCAGATGTCTCACACCCTTTAAATCAAAATAATAGCTGAGAAACTGCTGTTTTTCTCGTACTCATATAAACACTTTAAGGTTCAGATTTGTTCCCCCATTCCCCCAACAAATATCAAAAGCAGTAACGTAAAAAGCCTCCTATTTTATTTTGATATACATCTTGCATTCTTATCTGAGTGTTTTAACTGTTCAGATACTGCTGCTTAAATGCAGAAGAACATACATAGTTCTTTTGCTTAAACTAGGATAATATGTTTTTCATCATATCGTTGAAGTATTGAGCAGGGAAAAACATCTACTAATGTCAGGATTTCACAACAAATAGCAAATTAAAATTGGTCAAATAAATTTATGATATTTACATGCTAAGCAACACACCCTATGTAAAAGAACTGAAGAAACATTTGCTGAATGTTAGGGGACAAAATATTTTTATGATGTATACTGGTGAGGTCATTTTCTGAAACGCCAAGAAATGCCAGCTGATGAGCGGGTGCAGAAAGCTTCCATGCTGAGTGCTAAACTAGAAAAATAAATGTACCTTAGATGTACCTTAGTGTGGTGGGTCTGGCTGAGCCAGAATTTGTTTCCCCATAGGAGCCCTCGCTGTGCTCTGCATTGGTGTCGATAACACACCCATATTTTGGCTACCACTGAGCACAGCACTCACTGTTCAGTCAAGGGCAAGGTCCTGGGAGGGGACACAAATAGGCCAGCTGACCTGCACTGACCAAAGGGATATTCCATACCATATGATGTCTACCCAGATATAAAAGCTGGGGCAGGAAGCAGGAAGGGGAGGCACTCATTGTCTCCGGTTAGAAGATTCTAGGAGCCCTGCTTCTCAGACACGGTCGGGGGGGGGGTTCTGCTGCTCATGGGAAGTAGAGATTAGTTGTCGTTTTTGCTTTGCGCACGCACATCCTGATTTGCTTTGCTTTCTATATCAATATACACTGCCTTATCGCAACCCACGATTTGTGCTGGTTTTTTTTGTTTCCACTCTTACTCTCTCCCCTGTCCAGCTGGGAGGGGGAGTGATAGAGCAACTGGGTGGGCACCTGGCATTCAGCCACGGTGAACCCACCACACTTAGGAAGGCCGATACTCTAGAAAGCAAATGCCTCATTTAGGATAGAAATTTAGTAAACAATATTTTTCATAAAAACTATTCCTCTTAAGCTTTCAGTACAAATATTCATCATTTGTAAAATTTTGTTTAGGAATGTTCATTTTCACCTTCCTTTCATCACCCATAAATGCCACAGACCTTACCTCTATAGCAGCAGTACTTAATAAAATTTCCTGCTGAAACTTAACTTTTCTTTTAAAAAATATATTACTTGTGAGATTTGAGATAAATTTAAAGTTCTTCCAGACAGTTGAAAGTCTCAGATTTTATTGAACTCTTTTTTCCATTAGAACCAAGAATCCTTCACTAATATGTATTGTTAGTTCATGTCCAGATTTTTATCCACAACAACCCTCTCAATAACTTCCTTTCCCAGTTTATACTCATGTCTGGGATTCCTCCAACTCAGTGCAGCACTTTGCACTTGGCATTGTTGAATTGCATTCAGTTACCACAGGTCCGCTTCTTGAGCTTCTCTGGGTCCCACTGGATGGAATGCCGCCCTTCTGTTGTGCCAGCTGCGCTGCTCATCTTCATGTCATCTGCAAACTTGCTGAGAGGACACTCGATCTCACTGACTACATCGTTGATGAAGATCTTAAAGAACATTGGCCCCAAGACAGAATCTCAAGGGACGGCACTCACTACCAGCCTGCACTCATATCCATCCAACTCCTCATCCACTGAATAGTCAACCCTTCAAATCCATGTCATGTGGGACTGTGTTGCAAAGCCCTACGTTGGACTGCCTCCCTGTCTTGTATGTACCTTGACATTGTTGGCATGAAGATCTGCTCCATGATCTTAACAGGCAAAGAGATGAGGCTCACTGCTCTGTAGCTCCTCCTTTCTACCCTTTTTAAACATTGGAGTGATGCCTCCCTTGTGTTGGGTTTTGTTTGTTTTTTTTTTTTTTTCCTAATGTCTACTTGTGTAGACATTAGAAAAATTGGAAAGTGGTTGATGAAGACACACAAAATTAAAATTTACCAAATTAAAAACATAAAACCAGTGCCTTATTAGTTGGCTGCAAAGCTTGATTCAGCAAATAATTTTCCATTTTCTTTGTTGCAATACCATTTAATGTGCTAATATTTCCTGCTATGTGCTCAAGGTATCAGTCATTTTTTAATAAAGGGTACCAAAACACTAGTATTGTTCAACGTGCATTAAATTTTAATGATTTGCAATAAAAAAAAATAAATGTTCAGATAACATCCAAAGCTTCTTTACATGGTCAAGTTATCAGAAATTAAGGAAGGATTCTAAAATTTTTTTAATAATAATTTTAATTTAA
>VWZG01001825.1:0-20915 GCA_013396735.1 Grallaria varia
TTGCCCTAAACTAAGACAGAACTATAAATCCATCTGAAACTGTGGTTTCAGGAACCTTCAAACTGTGCTATGACAACTTAGTATCTCACATAAGACCCAGAGGAGAAGAGATTTTACACCTAGGGAAGCCTTTTGTTAGCTCGAGGTTCTGTAGTGAATAAAGTTGTCTGTAATCAAAGGACTGGGGATTATGACTGTGGATAACTGGCTTTATCCCAAATGTGAGAGCCACCTTGAATCTAACATTTTTTTCTATTTTTCAAGGGAATACAAGGAGAATATTAAAAAAGTTGACGAGGGTGTGAAAGAAATTGCTTCAATGGTTGAAAATTTCTATGGAAATGATGAAAAAACTGCATTTATTTTAACTTCTGACCATGGAATGACAGATTGGGGTGAGTCTTCTTATATGTTGAGTCAGCTGAGTTTATGGGCACCTGGAGTGTAATTTGAGCTCTGTCCCATTAGAAGCTTTGTAGCCCCTGCTTTGATATGATGTCCTAAGTGTTGCTTGTGTATGAAAACCATGCAAATTGCTGTGACAGCTGTGTTCCATATCTGGACAGTAAGGTAAAGCTTAGCTCCTTCAGTGGCTGCTAGTAGGGATAGAAAGACCTGAATACCTCCTCTCCAGACAACCAACCCAAGCAGGAGGAGACTGTGTTATTTGGCTGCCAGCAGCCAAGTCAATATTGTTCCGGCCACGTGGGAGGTACAATTTTCACTTCAGTGAAAAGGTGAGAAATCTGTCCAGATGCTGGTGAAAAACTTGGCAGGGAAGAGGGAGGGCAGAGAGTCTTTTTGCTGATTTCAGCCTTTTAAGCACAACAGAAAGGCTGGGACTGCTGTGTGATCTTCCTACAGGAGTCTGGTGCTGGAGACTACATGGAGGAGCTGAGAGTACAGAGAGGAGAGTGAGGCAGTGGTCAACCATGCAGATACCCACGAAGGACACTTGTGAAAGGCATGGCCACAGTGGCTGAATGCCTTAAGGCAATTTTTTTTTGTAACTACATTAAGGGCAAATGAGAAGAGTTTAAGGTGGTGAGCTCATTTAGAGAATTTTTTTCTCCTTTTTTCTTTTTTTTCAAGAATCTTAATAACACTCCTGTCCTTGTGTGCAGTCAGTGAAAAGTGCTAAGTCTCTCTTTCAGTGTATGTGTTTGTAACTACTAACTGTGATACTTTTGAACCAAGGCTGCTTCAAGCATGGTCATGGCAAAATTCTGTGTCTTACTCTGTGTGTGCAGTCCTAAACTTTTTCACTTGAAGGGATGCAGACTTTTTTTGTCATCAGAGATGACAAAAATATTTGTATATTTGTTCAGAATCAACCTAATTGCCATCTACTCATTTGGAAAATAGTTCGTTTTGAATAATACTTATTGTTGATCTGACCACCACTTTTAATTCTGCGATGTTTTTTTTCTGCTTTAGGTAATTGGTTTACGAGGGGTGGGTGTATATATGTTTTGTATATATATGATCATAGGGACCTCAGGAAGTCCACACACTTACTCAGTGCAGGATTAGCTTTGGGATTGGACACAGATGCTAGAGGTTTATTTGGCAGGGCCTTTAAAACCTTGAAGGGATGGAACCTATGCAACCCTTTTGGGCAGCCTGCTCTGCTGACTGCCTGCCCTCATGGAGGGGGAAAAGTTTTCTTCATCTGCAATCTGAACTTCCTTTGTTTAAATCTATGCCTTTTCTCTCTCATCCTCCCACAATGCACCACAATGACCCTGGCTCCATCCTCTCTCAAACCCCCTCACAGTGGGATACAGGCAGAATGCTCTGTTACGTCCTCCCCAAAGCCATTTCTTTTCTAGGCTGAACTAGTCACAGTACCTCAGCCTCTCCTCATAGGGCAAGTACCCCTCACTGAGAGCATTCTAGGTGATGGATGGCTTTCCTGTACCAGAGGAGCCCAAAACTGGATCCATTGTCTAGTCATGGTCTCACAGGTACTGAATAGAGGAGGATAATCCTTTCCCTGTACTGTGCTTTTGTTAACACAGCCTGGGGTGCTGTTGGCGTTCCTCACTGCCAGAGTGCACTGTAGGGGCTTTCTCATTATGTACTGGATCCTTTGAAGTGGGAATAAAAGGCAGTAGAAGTAACTCTTCAGGCTTTGAGAGCCTCTGGTCTGTTATAGTTTCGTCATCTCTTTCTGTCTCAAAGAAAAAGCTTAAACTTCTGCCAGAAGCATTAATAACTTTAAAGCTGACTTTAGTGAGTCCAAGAGCAAACCAGAGATGCTGTTCAGGCCCATACTGAGTGGTCTGAAGGCTAGTTCAGTAGCTTTTATTTGAGCTTGTAATAGCAACAGCTGCTGCAGCCTTTAAGTGGTTGTTTGCAGGATGGGATGTACACCAGTTTTAAAACAAATTAAATGTTAGAAGGGCAGGGGGGACCTTTTAGGGACAAGAACATGTTGTGAATTAGACATGATAAAATATCTGTAGTTGCTGGCAAAGACCAATGAAGTCACTTGCTTTCTCTGTCTGACTCCATGACTTTGCTTTAAGCTGATACCAGATGGAACTGCTGACCACCAGCATAGATGGTTCCAATATTCACCCTCACCTTACACACTTGTTCCTGCTACCATCCTGTTACAAGTACTCCCGTGTGGTACTCTGGACCAGAGAGCAGAGAACTAAACAACAGCACCCTTTCCCTCTCTTTCCCCTGAAAAGTTGTGTTAGTGAGGGGTGGAACAGGGAACAGACCCAGCTAAAAAGAATTATTTTTTTCCCCTTTTATAATTCAGATCAGGCTGAAACCTGGTCTTTATAACAGGGAGAGAGTGGATATAGCTGCCTGTCACGTCTGTTTCTGTCTTAAAGTATTGATGGAGTCAGTCTCAGTAAAATACTGGTAGAGCTGCTGACTTGGCTAAAATGTAAGCTCACCAAAATGTCACTTTTCTCCTGCAACAGAAAGAAATAACTGATGCTTAGAAGATGGAGGAAGTGACTTCTCCATCAGCTCTTTTCCCAAGTTGTGCAAAGCAGAGCAGTTGCTTTTGAGCCCGAAGAGTGCCCTCCAAGGGATTTCTGAACATCAGAAATCTCATTCCCAGACCTGTGTGTTCCTAAGCTTTGGGCTATTTAAATAAAGCAAAGTTGGCTCTTTAGCTCTGCCATTGTGACTGTTTTGAGGACAAAACAGGGTATGAAATTGGGCATAGCCTTGAGGCTGTACAACAATGTGCTTTCTCTGTCCTTCGTATTTATTAAAATACATATTTATATGCACAGGGAAGAGTGTGTGTCTATGCAAATACAAGGAAAATGTATAATCTTATAGACCATGTGGTGGCCAACATAGGGTTTATATAACAATGTCCTTCCCTTTGAGGCTGGGTTATCTCACTCCTGCGGTACCTCACCCACTGGGTTTAGTGACCGACATTTTTTTCAAGCTTGTGTGGCTCCTGCTTCAGTGCAACTGCTGCTGAGGTGTCATAGTTTTCAAGCTTCCTCCTTTTGACTGCTGATACATTAATCTGGAGGGAAACAATTACCCCAGGGAAGGAAATTATCAGTTTTTGAGGAGTGTGCTACTAGGCTTTAAAACCTTAAAAATGAACTTGTATCATTGTGGAAAGGATGACAGTTGCTATGTGTATTGCTTCCTCATTTTGAAATAGAAGTCTAATTCTTATTTGGGAACCAGAGATCAGTTCTGTATGGTTTGGTGTTTCTTTTGTACATGTCCCTAATTTTACTGAGATCAACCATTCCTGGTTTCAGTGGGATGCTCAGGATAGGCACATACATGTGTTTTGTGCAGGTGACTTCTCTACACCCTTGAGGGTTTCAAATAGCATGGCTTTAGTTTCTGTATGCTAACAGTTTGGGGATTTTAATGTACAAAGTTCTATCATTATAGATAGACTTAATAATTATAATGACTTAACTGGTACTGATTTCCCAACTTGCAACTAGAATTTAGCCTTTATTGTTAGTAGCATTAAAATAAGCTATGAAGCTGTAGTAAGTTGTCGGTAATAGGATTTTAGTGTGTCTACTGTAACAAGAACTTAATATATGTGCATATATTTTTGTTGTATCTAGATTTAGTTTGTTTTTACAGCACCTGTCATACAGTTCGTACTTTTTTGTTGTTGTTGTTTGGTGTGTCTTAGGATCCCATGGAGCTGGCCATCCCTCTGAAACTTTAACACCACTGATTGTTTGGGGTGCTGGCATAAATTATCCACAGAAAGTTACATCCCAGTTCTTTGAAGACAATTTTTTGAAAGGTAGGTAAAATATAAAACTTAAGTACAAGATTTTGTGCTATTCATACTCCTAAAACTTAGTTTCAGAGGAGACTTAATTCTTATGAAGACTCCAGAGGTTAAAAGCTATTCATACAGAAACATAGTAAGGTGACAGATTCAAAGACTCTTTCCTATCTTCACAGTACAACCCTGAGGATTTTCCAGGGGCTGTTTTATCTCACTTGCATCCTTGTAACTCTTGTGGAAGAGTGACTCTACTGTTGTTTTTCCCCTTCATAATTTATTTAATAATAAATTTTAAAAATGAATTATTTTTTAATTTAAAATATATAATGTAACAAATATTGACTTACTGAAATATCTATGAATTTAGAGAACCATGCGTGATTAAATTGTGAGAGCTCTTCTTCTTCCGTGTGCCCCATTCTTGTAGCCTACTCTGTTTCTTAAGATGCCTTGAGTCTCAGGTTGTTACAATCAATGAAGTAATGACTTTCTATTTTATTGGATTGCTTGTCAAACTACACTAGAAAAAAGAGGCAAAAATTACTTCAGCCCTGAGGTTTTAAGTCTGCCCAAAGGTATTTGGTAACAGAATCAGCAAATGGGACTTTTCAGATACAGACTATGCTAACATTTCACTCTTTGTCATTAACTTCTTCTGTAAAACTATGACACCTCTGATAAAATTGAAAATGGGTTGTAGAAAAGAAACAGAAAACTGACCTGATCTTGCTGTCTCTGATGGCTGATCTGCTAGACTTTCAAGGACCCTTGGCATCTAAGGCTTGATCAGTAATAGTTGAATTTTACATCTGTCAGTTTCCTTGATTCTCAGCAGCCTTACTACAAACTCAGCATTTGACTTCAAGACATGATGAAAATGGTGTGAGAGCATTTCAGAAAAAATGAGTATTGAGGTGATCCAGGTGCACAATAGGGAAAGCTGTTTGCTCCTCATCTGTCTAGGAAATGTTTATTTTCCTAGAGGAGGGCATTTGTCTGCACCCTGCTGTGCTTGCTTCATATTTTCCTTGTGATGGTGTTAAAAATAAAATAAAATAAAAAAACCCAAACCAAAAAACAGACCAGACAACCAGACAAAAACCCAAGCACACCAAATTAAACATCAGAAACTCCTCCCTTCATTGTGGACTTGCTCTGTGGCTTTCCAGCTATTGAGCATGTAGTTGATCTGTTTTGACAGTATCTTACAGGTTCTTAATTGCCACGGATGATCTCTGTTGGAGATTTGTGTCTCTCTGACTATCTTCGCAGTGTGAAGCTCTATTTGAGCGATAAGTATCTTCTTAAAAAGTGGTTGTTCTCTCTATGGTTGTACATCATAGCTTCTCGTAGGTTGCATAGATTAGAAGTAAAGCAAAAATTGTTGACATAGAACTTGGCGCTCTCACAGGTCCATACAGTTCAGCTACTCCATTAAGTTACCATACCAGATATTTTCACAAAGCTAAAGTGAAAGAAAAGATGCTTAAAAGAGTTCTCTTGTAATGTTTCTTGAATTTGCCTTTCCTGCTCCATACAAGTGCAAGTGAAACTGTACAGGGGAGAAGAGTGTCTTCACTGCTGTGTCACTGGTGTATATGAGTGTCAGGATTACATTTGTAGTCACATGTGCCAATGTTCAAGTTCCTGCATCTTTTGACAATCCTTCCTAATTTGTCGCAGTTAAGAGTTCATGGCAATATTGACAGAATATTTCTAATGCTGACAAACTTCTTATGCTCTGTTCAGTGCAAACAGGCTGTAGGCAGCTCTGTGAATTGTCTCTCTTCTCATTATTACCATTGAGGTTTTATACCCCCAAAGGCAGTGCCAACAGGCAAGACTTACCCTGACCAGTGTGCCATGGAGGGGTTAATGTGCTCCTTGGGTAGCCAGAAGGGCACAGTCTGCTCTGGGATGACAGCTTTCTCTTCATCAGTTCTTTCAGCTGTGCTCTGCTTTCCCTCAGGCCTTCTCAGGCATTCCTCTTGGAAAGATTTGTTATGGCAGCCCTGAATCCTGTGGGTGACATGTAGTATGTCCGTTTGGACATTGGTTTGAGCCTTCTTCAGAAAGGAAGAGAATACAGAGCTGCTCTTCAGCTCCTCATGGACCAATTGTTGGCCCTGGGGCACAAGTCCCGAAGAGTTTCTGAGCAAAGGCACAAACTTGTGCAGCATCAGGACATGGCATGGTTGTTGACATCTATACACATGCCTGTTTTGTAGGGGGCTTAACCTGCTTTGCCACAGCTGAGGGAGCTCAGTGTACCCCTCCATTGTTTTTGCCTCTGTAAAGTCTTATGTGAGGTTTTCTTTGGTTCATGTAGCCCCATCCTCAGCCTCTTGAACTGGCACTTTCCTGCTGTTTCCCCTGGACTGTTTGCATCTGACAGCCCAGTGGGCTGCAGTAAAAGTGGGGCAGGACAAAGGCCAAGGAAAAAAACCAACCTATACAGTGGGTGGGAAACTGCTGGGCTTTGTACAAGGAACCTAAACAATGAGCTGGAATTGTAAACAAGTGTGGGCAGCACATACAGCTGAGGCACCTCACTCCTGGGAATATAGCCTGGACTGTCTGGTTTGCAGGTGTGCCCCAGTCCTCTGGATTTCCTGGGCTCCATGTCCTACTGCTCCTTGTCCAATGCAGGTGTCTTTGACTCTGCCTTTTGGAAATACCTGAGTAGGGGAAGTGGAGATGAAAAAGCTTTGATGAAGCTAGATGTTTTCTCTAGCAGAGCTAGTTTCTTCCTACTTTAAGCACATTTTATGTGTGAATAGACAGTTTTTTTAATGTTTTTCATTGGAAAATCTGATTTAAGGGAAAACAAAAAATGTGTTTATATAATAGAAATATGGATGAGAGTCTATTTCTAGAAATATAAACCCATTTCCTTTTCTGGGAAGTGAAAGGAAGCAAACTTGTTCATTTTGGTGTGAATTTAGGGCCGTTCATGATTAATGCTGGTAATATTTCCTTTGCGTTGCCATGGGAACTTGGTGTAGCTGCATGTCTCCCTACTGTTAAGGTACATGGATGCTTTTCAGGAATCTTGGGAGCTTTTGAGACCAAATAACAGTGTACCTGTACTCAGACCCTTGGCCTTTCTTCAGCTGATCTAGGTCACAGATTTGCAAGCAGCAGTTTATCCTGCTGGATAAAAGAAAATGTGAACTGAAACTAATGCGTTTTGTTGTTTCTGCCTGTTGAGTTCTTTCTGTAACCTTCTTGAGCTAGCATCCTAAAATCAAATGATAGTTTTCTTTAGTATCAACACTTTACAGAAAATGGCAACAAGAAATTAAATGGCAATTGAATTACCCCTTTCAAATCTGTGTAGATTAGCTGTTCATGTGCTCTGTTATTTCTTGCAGAATGGAAACTGGAGAACTTGAAGAGGCTTGATGTCAATCAGGTATCAAATATTGCCTACTTTAATAGCTCATACATTTTCTTACTGATGTGCCATTTCCCTGGGATATGTTACTTAAAACTTAAGAGTTGCAGGATAAGTTTCAATTGCTTGTTGACACATGTGGCAGCAACATACAACTTCTTCTCCTGAAGATATATTATTACACAATTTTAGTTAAGTTGTCATATGCCTTTGTAGAAAAAGAGTACTGTACAGTGTAACAGGTCCTCCTCAAACTTGAATATGCTTTCTGTATGGGATTTGTTTTTGCCAACTTTTGGAAGTAACTTCTGATGCTTTCCCTATGCTTTTTACTTGGAAAATGTTCTGGAGCAGAATTTAAGCCTTCTTGGTATCTTCTATGGAGATGCCTAGCGAAACACAAAGAAAGCGTGGTCTGATAACCATGTTTCCCACATTTGTGAGCATCTGCTATGTGCTTTTTCCTTCACTTGTTAGCCTTGTGTATGTTTTTATTTTTTCAGAGCTATCTATCCAATGTCTATTTTGTCACTTTTTTTTTCCAGAAATTGCTGTCATTATTTAATCAAAACCATTTCTTGCTATAGTGTTAAACTGTGTTATTTTTCAATAGAATCTGTGATTATGGCCCAGGAACTTTACAATTTAGACGATTAGTACTGTAAAGGAAGAAAAAAAGGTGAACAACTTATCCTTTAATACTAAATCAGTCAAGCTTTTTTAAGTCATGGTGCTTCTTACTTCCTATCATCCTATGAAAAACTAATATATGTATAACAGGCTCCGAACCTGCTCAAACAAGGGAAATAAATTCATGCTAGAAGGTTCGTGTTACTAATATTCTGGAGATCAGTTTTCCTTTCAGGGTTGGTAGAAGTTATGGCAATGTTCTTTTGAGATTGTATAGAAGAATCTCGAGTGTTGCTTTGTCCTGGAAAATGGAGTTCCCAGAGACGGAGCTTTTGTCTTGTAGTAGATGTGGACTATGGGTAAAAATACCAAACTAGACTTTTGATTACCATTACACTACATGTATGTTGTTAACTACAAATGATGGTTTGGAGTTTGCACAGTAGATTTGAGGCTGGAGGAGTGCCTGTGTTTACAATCTAGTTTCTTCAGATTCATGCTGGAGAAACAAAAAAATTTGATGCATAGTTTTATATTAAAGGAAAATATAAACCTGGTGAGAGGCAGTGTTTGTTGTCATGAGTAGAAGGTAATGGTAAGTTGTTTTATGAGATGCCTTGGTGTAGATTGAAGGGCCTTTCTGAGGACTGACTGGACACAAATAAGTGCAGAAACCCCTTCTGAAGGTGAGTAATCAGCACTGTGGAAGCATGGGATAAAGAGTGTTTGAAGAGCAGTATATCCAGTATACTGCTTAAAACTGTAATTATGAAATTAGTTCTTTCAATTATATAAATAGCCATAAAAAAATGGTATGCCTCTCTGAGTGCAGTGAAGGAGGTGCTGGATTCCTGTGAATAAATACTGTTGGGGTTTATATTTGCTATTTAAATGTATTTTTGAACGTTTATCAGTTGTGGAGCCTCACATTTTGAATCTAATCATGCTGTGACTTCTGGAAACCGATAAAATCCCCCAAAACTACAAAGGAGAGTTGTGTGTTATAACTTGGCAGTATTATACCATTTTCTTTTGCAAATGCATGTGTGTTGAAATGAAACTGACTTTATTAGCTCTGGAGGATGAAATTTTATTAAAATGGGAATGCTTCTGCTTGCACAGGCTGATATAGCACCGCTGATGGCTTCCCTTATCGGTGTGCCGTTTCCCCTGAATTCTGTGGTAAGAAGTACTAATGTTTTTACGTGTTATAGAATCTGTTCACCATAGAGGAAGAGGTGTTGGGGACAAGCCTTGAGGCATGTAAAGGGAAAGATTATAGATTTGTAGAAGTGCTACAGGGTATGGAGACTCCTCGTAGTCTTAGGTTTATGTGTGTATCTTCAGTTTAGAGGACAAACTCAGTCTTTTGATATATTGTATAAGGCATTCAATTGGAAAGGCAGCTCATCCTTATGTAATCTGCAACTTTATACTCTTGAGCTCCATAACAATTTTTTGTTATTTTGTTTTTAGGGATGGTAAAAATGCTATATGGTTTGAATAACACATTGTTTTGATCATGAAAGCTGAGCCTGTAACAAGCTTGTTCCTGCAATTTAATGTATGTTTTTTGATTAAACTTGAGTTCTTTTTTCAGATAGTATCTTGTGCCTCTAATTCAGTGAACAGTGAGATGTTAATCTCTTTTAATTTCTTTCATATGCTATTGTGTAGTCCAAAAGTTGCCTCATAAATATCTAATTGACAATTACCATTTCATTAGTGTGCTTTCATACTGCTAGTTTCACATTTAGCACACCTATTTGCAGCACATTTTTCAAAATATTTTTTCTGGAGACTCTACCCCAGCTTACGTTCTTCTGTCCTGCACTCATTGCTGGCTGTGTGAGGAAAGTTGCCCAGCATAGGGTGGCATGGGAACTGCTCCCTTTCCTATCACAAGTACTAGGTTGAGTCAGGCCCGGTCTGACTTCCTTCCGGGCTTCGGATGGAAAACTTTTAGACATTTCATAAATGGCCTCTGATTAAAGGTCAATGTTATATTATTTTATAGTATGTAGTTTAATAACAACCTCTGTTATTTATATTTTTTCTATTCATGTGGAAGCAGAGATATTATAAACTGTCCCTGTGATGTTGCAAAGCTATGTGAGAAGAGTATTTTCAGAGGAGTTACATTAGTTATTTCAGCAGTAATTTGACGTGTTCCTGCTGCTCATTTGGCCAGCAATTCAGTTAGGGAAATTCCTGTTTTTTAATTTCCTTTTTTTTATGTATACGTGTATTTTTCTTCCTCAGGGAACTCTTCCTCTGGAATATCTGAACAATAGTGATCATTTCAAAGCAGAGAGCATGTTTACCAATGCTGTCCAGATTCTTGAGCAATTTAAGGTACTAATCATATGTTGAAAAAAACCCTTATTTGAATAATAGTTGTTGCTACGTGTAAAATAAGTATAGGATATACCTCATATATTCAAAGGGTTAAAATTGAATGCACATACTGGGTGATGTTGATTTACTGGCTGTGAGCCATATCTGAAGTAGTGGAAAAGACTTTAATAAACAACTTTTTTTTTTTTTTGTAGGGAGAATTAATAATTTTTTTTTCTTGGTTCTTAACAAAAATGCTGATATTTATTGATGTTAATGTAAACCTGCTTGCAGTATATGGAGGTAGAATATGAATGCTGGTGCCTGAGAAGGGAAATAATACTTTTGCAACAGGGGCTAGAAGACAAGGCTTTAAGTCAGGATCAATACACAAACAGATCAAAAGGGGAATAGGCTCCTGTCCATTAAAGAAATGAAATTAGTGGTCTAATTAACTTTAGCTAATGTTGCTGTACCTGTTGTTTTACTTCGCAAGTGTTAGTTTCTGGCTTCTCTGTCTTGATTCATTTAGTATTCCTATTACATTATGAGAACACTTGAGTGATCCAAACAAAAGAAGCTTCTATTTCATTAGACAATGGAGTAGGAAACTGTCCAAAACCCCAAAATCACAGTTATGGCAAGGCATAGAAATGCTCTGAGGGAAAACCATCTTCTCTACAGATAGGAAGCTGAGACACAAGAACTGTTGCCCTGTCAGGAAAATCATATGGTGGTAGTGCAACAATAAACTAACATGAGATGACCTGCAAGAGATTAGCACCTTCAGCACCTTGTGTCCCTTGAATGCTGGGTTCACAAAGGTGTGGTTACTGGGGGGCAGTGTCAGCAGCAGAGTCACTTTCAAATACGTGGTGGAAAGCTGGCATGTGGCAGGGAAGATGACTGGTGGACTGGTTGTGAAGTTGAAACATGCTGATATCACCTCCACAGTTGAAAGACCTCTGCTTTAAGAATTAAGGCTGTGAGTCAGGTATTTTTCAGTTAAATTGGTGTTTTGGACATTATTTTTAAAAAGGAGTTCTACTTCTCCTTTCCTTTACGTTTACTTTTATTCTGTTGTTTTGTAGTGCTAGATTATAGTTTTCTTTCCTTTTTTTTTTTTTTTTTTTTTTTTTTTTTTTTTTTTTTTTTCCTTTGGTTTGTTTCTAGCATTGTTTCTCTGCTGAAGCAGAAGCACTGGCTTAGACATGCCCAAGTGGGTTTTTACATTTCCTGTAGTGGACTAATCTGACCAGAATTTGCACTACCTGGAGAAGATGTTGCCTTGGATGGATAGGATGAGATGTGTGGGTTGCTACGTAAAGCTGTCAGGTTTTGGGACTAGTGTACTTAGGAAGTTTGGTCTGCATGTTATGTCAACTGTCAGACTTGAGTCAAGCTGGTGGAGAAGGCCTTAAAGATATTTTGGAGGTCCTCGGGCAAAGTGGTTCTGATGGCATCAAAACCTATTTTTATCCATGTGCAAATTAATTCATTTAGCGACATTGCTTTGACAGTGTTTGCTGCAGTGTGCTAGTTCCTGTCTGGCATTAAGAATACTGCTTTCATGGAGGGAGGTTGTCATGGAAGCCTGGTAGCACTTCTGATCATATATTCCCTTTATCCTGCAAACTGTAGAAGTCCTCCTGAGAAAGTCAGTGGCTGGTGATGGTTTATTTTATTTACTTTGGAGCATGTCTGGGTTTCCAGGAACTTGAGACAAGTTGTGCTTAGTGGAGTATAACACCTAGTTTCCTGGACAATATATCGACAGTGTGATTTCATTCCTTTTCCAAAGTCTTAGAAACTTTCTGTGATTTTTTTTTTTAGTTTATTTCCTGATACAATTTTTAGTCTTGTTGCAACTTACATATAATTGTTTAATGCTCTCTTATGCAGGTTAAGATGAGTCAGAAAAAGGAAACTACACTGTCATTTCTGTTCACACCCTTCAAGTAAGTGTCTGTAAAAGCTATATGTATTTTATCTGATTGTTTATCTTATCACTCATTTCAGTATTTCAGTGAAATACAACAACAAATTCAGTCTCTTCAGTGTTTTTTTAGATGATACTGTTTATCAGGCTATGAAACTTTGCATTAGAACTCTATGCAATTAACTGCTACTTCTAATCACAATTTTAAAATAGATTTATTTTTTAAAGTCTATTCCTTCCATTTAGTTTTCTGTTAGGGGTTGTCTAAGCTTTTTGACAAGCTATATAGACTGCACAGTAATTTTCACTGACTTTCTTTTGCTGTATTGCTTTTAGCATTATGAGATACAAGTCCCTGTGGGGTCGGGGAATGCAAGATTGTTTCTTCTGTGATTTAAATTCTAATTAAAAAAAAAAAAAAAAAAGAAAATGCATTCTATCCAGAAAAGAACCTCCAAATCTTTAGAATTTGTGTTGCCTTGCGTTAGTGTTTCCAGGGCTGTGAGGGAGTCTTCCTAGTGATTTGTGTATCTGCAAACTCTGTGTTCTAGTGTATGGAACAGTTACTAACTCCCTCACCCTTCTGCCTTATCCAATGAAAGCTTCTTGTTCCTTTTTCTTTCTCCTCTAATGGTTTTAAAAAGCTTGGCCATGGGTGCACATGATAGTGTTCAGTTCTGCTTTCAATTTGTGGAGTGCTCCAAATACATTTTGTCACTGAGAGCAGCTGTTTTCCTTTGGCAAATAAAACCGATGTTAATTAAGGTCTTTAAATCATAGCAGCAGTAAAAAGTACTTGAGTCGCTTCCTGTGAAGTGTATTTATTGCTAAAGATGATTGCTGTCTGTCTGAACAGACATTCACTGTGTTATTTTATACCATCAGCTTCTTCAAAGGGAAAGCTCAAGACAGTCACTGAGATAAAAGTCAAGTCAATCTTGGGCACATAATGAATCTTTTAGATCAAATTTTGATTGACAATTGCATTATCAAAGAATTTACTGATTTGTATGATATGGAAAAGATGGTCAGTCATCTCTGATTCTGTGGGGATGACTATTATTTTGATTTCACAGCTCTTTAAATTTTACCTTTCCTTGAGAAATAAGACTGAGCCTATAAAATGGGATGTGCTTTTCTTAATGCTGTATTTATTTTTAAAGATACTAAGTGTTACTGATTGCCATGTGGTCTGGTGACTTTCATGTTTTATGATATGTTGGGTTGTTTTAAGTGGAAATGCCAGACATATTTATTGCTTTAAAAATGTGACTAAAACTTGATATGAACATCTTGATCTTGGTATGAACTATTGCAAGAATAAATTTATTTTATTTTATTTGGATACTTTCTGAATCAGTATTTGGATTAATGGTCCTTCCAAGAAAGGTTTTTATATGAGACCAAAGTAATTGTTTGGATGTGTGAATGTCACAGATGGAATGATGCACCTCACTCATAAAAGAGTTTATTTATATAAAGCAGTGATTTAACAAAGTTTGATAGTAAATGCAAGAGTGGCTAACAAGATTCAGTGGCAAGGTACGCTTGATTATTTACTGCATAGAGAACCTGATCAGGCAAAACTGTCAGGGAGACCCTCTCTTTGAGTGGTGAGGTTCAGAATGGACCCCCTTGCATTCTAAACTCCTCAGAGGGAGTTTAGGTGCAGCTGGGTCCAAACTTAGTCAGTGGTTTATGTCTAAAGGATTATATGTGCCCCAAAAAAATTCTTTGTGCTATTTAGCTAAGATTTCCAAGTTAGCATGCTATTAATCACTTGCTGACAATCTGTTGGGGTAAGGAATCTCTCAGCCTTGAGGAATAACCTAGAGGCATCTGTACTCAAGAGGAGCTCCTGCTGTACAGGAGAGCTCTGCAGATCCTGAACTGTCCAGTAGTTATGGAGTAATTTGATTGATTTATGGTCATGCTTGCATACCAGCTGTATTTTGTTTGACACATGCTCAACTAGCCATCAGCTGCTGAGCAAGATACATGTCCCTTAGCAGCTATTGTGTTGTTATCTGTTTCCCCAAAGTCCAACCTGAGCCAGATGCAGCCATCATGACCACCACTGGTGGCTATTGCTGAAGCAAAAGGCAAGGAGCCCACTACTACAGTAAATTACCTTACACGAAGTGCCTATGCTTGCATGTTGTGTGGGTAAAGGCTTTCTTTGATACCTCAAGATGGTACTGTTTATCTTCACTCTGGGAAAGCAGGAGAAGACTCGTACCACAGTTGGTCACACATTAATGTAAATAGTCATCCAGAGTGTACTGGATAGGGGGAGTTTGGCCAGATTCTAATTAGTCTTCACAGCTCTCCTTGACTTTCAAAGCTTGACCCATGTCTGGGAAGCTGCCAAAGGGTCCTGCCCAACTAATAGTTGGGATGAAGTGGTTGATCACCAACTTAGTTTTAAGCAGATGATTAACTTCCTAGTGTCCAACTTGGAGAAACTGAAGGAAAACCTGAGGTCATTTTGGACACGACCTGCCTACAGGTCTGTCCCCTCCTTCACATGTTGGTGAGTGACTGGGTGTGTGCAGTGAACACAAGACTGAACTTCAGCTGCAGATCATGAGCTCATGCATTAGTATAAGGCAAACCATATCTGTTCTTCAAATAAATTTTCCCTGAGTCTGGGTGAGATACTGAGGGAAAGGCATGTATCTCCTTCTGCTGTCTTTATGGAGACACTTTTTTTGGTGGTAGGTTAAAGGGTATAGAGGGGTATGGTTACTTTTTCAGAAGTTCAAAATGCAGAATTGGGGATACCTGGCTCCTGTGTCTGGAGCAAGAGGTCTCGTGGTATACTCTGCTGTATTTCTGAGTAATCGTTAGATGTATGGAGATTGTGTTTCTGTTTAGCTGTATGTTATTTGAACTTGTCAGCCCAGGTTTAATGTCAAGTTTGATGCCTAACCTGTGTTAATTCATGGTTGGTGTTACCTGCTGCTGCAGCTGAGTGCGGTTCTCTGCTGTGTTTCTGCTAGGCATTATTGTCCTTTAATTCAGACATTGTGGTGGGTTCACCGTGGCTGAATGCCAGGTGCCCACCCTGTCGCTCTATCACTCCCCCTCCCAGCTGGACAGGGGAGAGAGTAAGAGTGGAAACAAAAAAACCAGCACAAATCGTGGGTTGCGATAAGGCAGTGTATATTGATATAGAAAGCAAAGCAAAGCAGGGTGTGCGCGCGCAAAGCAAAAGCAACAACTAATCTCTACTTCCCATGAGCAGCAGGACCCCCCGACCGCGTCTGAGAAGCAGGGCTTCTAAATCTTGGTAGCCGGAGACAGTGCCTCCCCTTCCTGCTTCCTGCCCCAGCTTTTATATCTGGGTTGACGTCATATGGTATGGAATATCCCTTTGGTCAGTGCAGGTCAGCTGGCCTATTTGTGTCCCCTCCCAGGACCTTGCCCTTGACTGAACAGTGAGTGCTGTGCTCAGTGATAGCCAAAATATGGGTGTGTTATCGACACCAATGCAGAGCACAGCGAGGGCTCCTATGGGGAAACAAATTCTGGCTCAGCCAGACCCACCACAGACATGAATAGCTTCTTCCATCTTTGTTCATTTTCAGTTGTTGTACAAAGAAGTTATATCCTTTTTAAATCCTTCTGGTGTCTGAAATATGTAACTTCAAGCCCAGAAAGTGTGTACTCCAGCATATAATGCTTTATTGCTTCCTAGTTTATTGAAGGTTAATGAAGCATAATTCATGTCTGAAGTACTTTGGGACCAAGAAGTTATATAGAAAATGTAAATATTTTGTTTGGATTGCAGGTTTTCTGTATCTTGATGACCTGAAAATGAACAAAGATGTCTGTAAAAACTGAATTTCTTAAATTATTTCATTTAATGATGTAATTGAATAAAGTCTGTATGACAGAAAATGTGGTAGTTTAAATTTTAGGCTTTGGTGAGGTTTGTTGCTCTTTAGGCCTTCCTTAACAACTGGGGTCAAAAACTAAGAAAGTATTCCATCCAATTTCCCTCACATAATCAGGTGCATGTAAGATAGGTGACGGGGGGAGGTTCTCTCTCTTGGGCTCCAGCATTCCTCCTGGTCACCATCTCTGTGGCAGCAGCTCTCAGTGTTTGGGCCTCGCTTATCTTTGTACGCTGGAGGCCTGAACCGAGGGCTCTGTCCGAGTCGTGTCAGAGGGAAGAGATTTGCTGTTCTTAAGGGAAGTGGTGAGATTTCATTGTATTATTTTGTTAAGCTATTCCCTGAGTTCCNTCGGTGACGGCGGCGGGGGGTGGGGAGGGAAAGGCTGTCCCGGGCTGCTGAGGGTTTGGCTGGGAGCCAACCCAAACTTTTACAGAAAAGTAGATATGAGTTCCAGAAATCTGAGTCCAGAATTCCAGATTGAGACAGTCTGGGTTTAGAGTAGTTGATGAAATTACTGTTGAATATATAGTATCCAGAGGGTGGTGTGGGGGAGAGAATATATTCACAAATACTGTGTTCTGTAGAAATTGCAACTTTAAAAAAAATGGAATTTATTTTTCCAGTTGGAAATAGCATTAAAACCTTTGTTTTAGTATACTGATGGGAAAATCCTGTTTTCTAGTTTGATTTTCAGGTGTTTTATTACTGAGTGGAAAACTGCTCATGACCTTCAGCTGCACGACTCAGAAACTAGTGTTTGAGTTGTATGGTGAAATAAATTGCACCAAAAGTATTAAGCTAGTCCATATATATATGCGTGTATAAATATTAATGAATCAAACAAGCCTATTTTTATGATGTTGGCAACAGAGGAAGACTCTTGAATTGATATAAGGCTTCTGATTCCCACAGGGAATCTTATCCCTAGCAGAAGTGTGGCTGGCACAATGGAGAGGGAATGAAGGAGCCAGTAGACACGTGCCCTTTCCAACGTGTATCTAGATTGCATCTCTCTCTGAAGTTGGTCTGTCAGGTGTGTAACAACAAGAAGGAGGATGGAGCTGATCATTGTGTTATGTGATAGAAACTTCAGTAGTGTCTACTTGACAGGCTTGAGGGAGATTAGAATTTGGATAGTTCTATCTGTGAATAAGCATGTGTCTGGCTGCCAATAATGCCATTTTTGTTTTATCAAAGAGCCTTCATCAAGGAACAAATCTGGGTAAAAGTGTATCTTGAGGCTACTTGTGAAACTGTTGAGAATACATTTCAGAAATGCAGCTACAAGTGTCTGCTGATTCTGCAAGGCAAGGTGCACAACCTGTTCCAAAGGGTACAAATGTACAAGTGCAGAACAGTATCCATTGCTGATATTGAATACTTATCTGCAGTTCCAGCTGGATATATTAAAAGATTTGCCGTCTGAAATTTGTTTCTTTCTAACTTTCTTTTTCTCCCCACCGTTTTTTTCCCACTTATGAAAAACGCATTTTCAAAAACTATTTGCTTAGCAAAATCAGAGGCTTTTCTTATCAGGAGTCTGGTAAGAAAGGCGCAATGCCTTGGATCTTTTGCGAAGGACAAAAAACAGAAGCTCAAACTTTGTCAGGCAAAAGCAAATGGCAAAAAGGCAAAAAGCACTTTATTCACTACAAGTTTGTCTTTTATACTGTTTTGCTACTGTCCACACATGTCTGTGCTACATATCATTGGCTAGGTGTTCTTGTCCATCAGTCTTAGTCCATCTTTTGGTAGGTGGTCATCACCTCTCCTCATGCTGGCAAATCTCAAAACACACTCTTGCTATTCTTGGTTGTTTTCTTTACTTCCTTCTACTTTCCCAGGCCTGACCCAAGGACACAGATGGTGTTTTCTGCTGCTTTCCCAGGCCTACAGCTGCATCCTCTCAAGGTCGAAGATATCTGTGGCCCAGTATTCCTCCATAACCTTTATATGTATGAAAAGCAGGTGCCAAGTTACAAGTTGCTTTTAAGGAAGAGAGGGGACAAATCTGAAGACTGCTGACAGAGGAAAACTGATGTCCAGGATAGTGAACTATCTTAGTTTTCTGACCATTTGATGTACCTTAAGGCAACTCCTGAGCTGGCACAGCTCAAAGAGGAGTGTGCCAAGGGGCCAGATGCTACTGTTGCAAAAGAATTCCCAAGGTTAGCATCTCTGGTCTGTGAAAATAATCCTTTAAGAAGTATCAGGAGGACAGTGAAGTCAGGTGGGTAAATGGGGCATCAGTATTGCCCTAAAATTATCTTAAACTATTAATACAATTTGATTATCCCAACAGGTACAAGAAATTTAAGATAAGTTACACAAAAGCACAGGAGTTCTTTGCATATTCCTGGTGTATACAGTGCTTTCAGGAAAGACTATGCTTCCAGGTGTTCCAGTTCTGGTGTCTCACAGTAAGATGGCAGGAGCAGTAGTTAAAGAACCACAATATACAAAAAAATCAGTGAGATGAATGGCTAAATTATAATCAGTGCTTGCTTTCCACTAGATGTGCTTTTTTATTGAATGTCTCAAAATTTAATCAATAAGGGTTTGGGGGTTTTTTTTGCAGGAAATAGCTTAAATATCTTATTTAAAGTCTAGTTTCTATCTTCTCATATTTGAAAAATCCCATAGCACTTGATGCTACATTTTTCAGGTTATCTAATTATCCAATCATCCAAAATACTTTTTTGTATGTATAATCCAGTTATCACTTCCATATTTGTATAGAAAGTCCCTACATTTTCATTGTGCAGTGTGCAGCTAATAAATAAAAATGTACCTGTCTTTACCCATATGAAAATGTAACTCTTTTCCTTTCCTCTACTCTGTAGTATGAATTGAGATATAACTCCCTTAAACGTTTGTATGGATTTGGTGTAAGGAGGTATCAATCATGTAGAGACTGAGTCTTTTCACATAGTTGCACATCATATATTTTGTCATAGTAATAGAAAAGGAAATAGAGTGTAGAGTGTCTTTGAAGAGTACTGAAATTTCAAAGAAATGTCATGTACACAAATACCTCTCTTTTCTTCCTTTCTCTGATGACTGGAGATACAGCACTACATTGTTCCCTCTGTCTGATGGCCTTTCAAAACTTTAATAATAGATGTTTCCACAAAATTGACATTTGGATCAAAGTGAAGCAAGTGATTTTTTTTCTGCCATTGAGTGGAACAGGGTTCCTTAAATGTCAGTACATCCTTTGAAACATCCTATTCTTGCTTTGTTTAAATAAACTACATTTATTTAAACAACTGGTAATATGTAAGATGTCTGTCATATGTGTGATAATGCATTCCAAGGACAAACATTCAATCTTTAATGTCAAGAGGAAAGGGTGAAACTGTTGAAGTGGGGAGGGATATTCTAATAGTAATCTCTCTCTGTCCATTTGTCTGAATACTTTGTGTCTTCAGAGGATCTTTTATTTAGCAGAAGCACTGATTTATCTGCAAAGATTTCAGTCCCTTTATCCTGTGGTCAAGAATGAGGGACTGCAGCTTCTATCAATTTCTTGTGAACACTGAAAAGACATCCAGCCTTTTCCTTTCTCCACTTTGTCCTCATTGTGGTATCAGGTGTGAATGTAGGCATAAGCCTGCTGCTGGGACTACTTGTACAAGCAGACCAGTATGGGCATCTGCCTCAGTTTAAAAGAAACCAAGATGTCTATCAGGAAAAGTGAGGAACCCTTCTGGACTAGGAAGGGGGGCCTGTCCCCCCAAACTACCACAACCTTTGAAATTAAGAGATTTTAACCAGAAAATGTAGAGGAAAAAGGGTAACAGTTCTTCACTACAAATATATATACATATGTATAACCAGAAAAAAGAGGGGAAAAAAAAAAGGCAAACATTGTAACCAAAACTTTCTAACAAAGCAAGCCCTATCTCTGCCCCTTCGGAGTAGTTGTATCCACAGACAGCAGGAGGCGATGCCGCGCCTCGGGGCTCTGGTGAGTCAAAGACGGGGCCGGGAGAGGCGCTGGCTCGGAAGCTCACGGGGGATTGGTGGCCACAGGGACGGGCTGGAACCTTTCCCGTAGGCAGTGCAAGGACCTTCTCACTGTATTTTGTCCGAAGGCGTTGGGGGTTGTTAGCAGCAACTTCGCGAATCCTGGCAGCGGTGATCATTCCCCCACACAGGGAGCGCGGAGTCGGGGCCGAGCCAGGACCTCCCTCCCAGGGCTTCCACCAGCCCAGCGAGAGCGGCACCCACACAGACGGAGGAGAGAAGCGTGGGGAGGACTGGGAAAACCTCTCTCCCCCCACCTTCCCCCAATGCTCTCACCTTACCATCACATTGGAATGCAAAGCTATTAGCCATCCCTTTGTTTTTAGGCTTTAGACAGCTGGCTCTGGGAGCCGGTTGGGAGGGGCTGGGCTTCAACAAGCCATCTCCTCGTGGCCTTCAACTCCCAAACTGCTGTGTTGG
>VWZG01001829.1:0-11059 GCA_013396735.1 Grallaria varia
CGCGAAGCCAAGCCATGATGAAATCAATCAAAAATGCCTTTATTTTATAATCAGTGCTAATATACTACTGAGCTGATAAAAATACATACAACGGACAAACTCCTGAAACATGGAGTGACTTTTTTTAAAATTTTTTTAAATTGTCAAAATTAGGGAAGAAGTTTAATTTAAGAAGCTAAAAAAAATTTGTGCTTAAATCATCTTTACCAAGGGGCATTCTCCTTTCCAGAGGAACAGGACTCAACCATAACATTTTAATAACTTATAAAATTGTAAGTAATTCAATAGAAATACATTGGAACCAACTTGGCTTGTTAAGATATAAATCTACCCACTGTAAGGCCTATAAAACAGATTATATCTTCCTTCATTGCCATTATGGTCACTATTCAGAGAAAAAAAGCTAAGGAGACCCAAATATGTAGAGAGTGTCATACTCTGATTAACTAGGACAAAAACAAGATTAAAGTTTAGAATCCGGACAAAGTGACACACAAGTCTGAGAAACTGATTTCATTCTGGTAAACAAGCCTGTCAGTGGCTTAAAATTTCAATAAAAATTGAGATAATACAGGCAACAATCTTGAAGTACATGTTCAGTCTTTAATGCCTCTACCTATCACTATGGCATCCTTTCTCACAAAACCAGAAAAAATACAAAGAATCATAACACATAAGAGTAAAGAACTTTTGCCATCACTTGTAGCTATGAGACGCCTGCTGTGCATATACCATTAAACTCATCCTGACTCCAGAAGGCATTGAGAACTTCACTGTGAAGAGAAAATAAAGCAGAACCATGGAGACAACAAACAGTCATTGCCTTAGGTCTGACAGACTGATGGAAGACCCTCATGAGGCAGGTATGGCATCAGACCTCAACAACTAGGAAGCATCAATAGTGGAACAAGCTGCATCTGCAAGGTGAACAGTGTCACTAACTCAAACATGACAGGATGTTGTCTTCTATCCTTTCTGTAACAGGTTCTGGAAGAGTGCACCAGAAAACACCAAGTCCTTTCCAAAAATACAGAAGAGTTTAAGAGAGGCACTGGGGGAGGGTCAAGGGAGGCAGCTGGGGCACAAAGAAAAGATCATTCCTTCTTCATTCACATGCATTGTGTTGCTGGAACAGTGTTAATTCAATGAATAATTAATGACAGCTAATTTCCAAGATCATTATGTTATATCAGCACCTAATAACATGGGATATAATCAAGAATGGTGTTTGCTGTTGCTCCCAGTTGAGACAAAGCTCTGTTTCCTACATCTGCACACAGAAGCTAAGACATTCTTCAGTAAGGATAACTTAACATTAGATTGATCCATCTTGCTGGAATTTCATCTTGGGAAGACTTTAAGAACAGTTACACATGCACAAAAACATAGAAGGAAAAACTAAAAGAGGCAGTATAACAAAAAGAGTAAGTTTTCTGCCCTATTAGATACCATTTTATTCATCAAACTTAACAAAGCTAAACCTGTACACATTTGTACATACTCCATTAAAAGAACTGTTCACTAGCTCAAAAAATGAACAAAATACCAGAAACATTAAACTTATGGTCCCTTTTGCAATTTTTGTCCAGTCAGTATCAATATATCAGCTCAAAGCTTTTGAGAGATACAAAAAAACCCCTAGAACAATGGCCACAGAGACCACACTTGGGCCACACACAACAAGTACCAGGCTGACCAGTATCCATGGTCATCTCAAATGCCGAAGTCTGCTATAGAGAAATGTGAAATTACAGCCATTAGTAAAGCATTAGATGTTTAAACAGCATAGATCAATTGGATCAAAACTACATATACAGTTAAAGATGTAGGTAAACATACATGACTGTGTAATTCAAGATCACATTTTTACACAGAGAAATACTACATTCTGATCTACCAGTATATGGCTTTTTCCATGAACAGGTGGGCGTGTTCAGATTTTAAACTGAAAACTATGAGTTCTCTACAAAAACTAGAAGTAACTATGTTAGGAAGAATACCAAGAAATGAAAG
Source organism: Grallaria varia (assembly GCA_013396735.1). Classification (NCBI taxonomy): domain Eukaryota; kingdom Metazoa; phylum Chordata; class Aves; order Passeriformes; family Formicariidae; genus Grallaria; species Grallaria varia. The sequence continues at coordinate 2,014 of VWZG01001829.1, forward strand.
TGAGATTAGCATTAAGTTTATAACATTAAAATAGACACCACTATGACTTAGTTTTGGAAGACTTTTAACCTTTGATTTAATTATTTGTCATACTGTAGCAGCATATTTCACATGTGAACTTGCATCTTAGAATACTGAAAGATAAGGTGTAGCTTTTTCTTTTTAATTCAATAAACTGAAATGCACCTGAACAGAACAAAAATTAAAGTTCAAAGGCTAAAGTAAACATTTAGTAGAACTCACTTTTGGCTTGTGGACATGCACAAAATTGAAAAAAACCCAAACAAATCAACAGCTATTGGCACTTATCCACAGTAAGATGTAAGACAAAGTAATAGAAGACAGCTAATAAAAGAGATCAGCTCACAATGAAACTGTAAAAGCCATTAATTCATATTTAAACAATAAATCTGATTGCAGTTTTGAGCACAAAAACATAAAATTCTACTTTATTCAAAGTTGAAAAACTATATTGATTTTAACTAGTTTAAATACATTCATTCCCAAAGTTTTACAGTAACTGATGATTTTCAATCACACACACAAGCAAGTTATAAATCCCTGAAACATGGATTTATTATAGGAATACTGATAAAACTTTAACAGAGATACAAATGATACATCACATAGTGTATTACACCTTAACAGTAAGCACTTGATCCCCTTGGATTGGTAGATGCATCACTCCTACTCTTCTAGTCTAATACCATCCTCTAGGAACACACTGGTTTAAACTGAATTCACAACTGTTTGCAGTTACCTAAAAGTGATGACTTTTTTTTAAATCACACTGTTAAATATTCTCTTCTAACCAGTATTTCAATACTTTTAGAAGGAGAACATCCCGAGGGGACTAAACATGGTACACAAAGAGAGTCAGTGTAGAGAATTTGAGAAAGTAATTTCAGAATCAGTGTCCCTGAAGTGATTTAGTATACAGCAGTACCTCCCTTGACATCAGTAAATTGGTGTATGCTTATCTGTGCATCTTAGGACCTTACTGTACCAGTAGGCCTTGGGACTCTTGAAATTAATCTCATCCTGGCACAAACGTTCTGTAGGGTAGGGCAATTTGCAAATGAAAGGGAATCTGTTATGAGTGAAATCAGAATTATCAGCAATGTAACTGGGCAACTTGTAACATGTTGAACAGAAACACTGCAGCTTACATGAGGTCTAAAATTAAGTACTTTCTACAAAATAAGTGGAAAAATACATAGAACAGCTGTAGTGCATCTGTTTGCATGCACAGACAGTAGCCATCTTACAAGCAGAGATCTTCCAAGTATCTCAACTGTTGTTTGTTTCTCCTCGACGCTTTTGTGCACTTGGGTGAAACCAAGCTTCTCAAGCTCAAGATGACTTGCAGAACAGTCCATGGCCCACCACTGCACTGCTTCCTGCAGCCCAAGCAGATCTGTCGAGTAAGTTGCAAGTGTGGTCCTCAGTAGCAGAACAAGAGCACAGGCACATACCACTACTTTGTACCCCTTATCATTTCCCCTCATATATTTTCCTTTTTTTTCTGCTCTCCTTGTGAGAAAAAAAAAAATCATCTTGGGAATAAAGCTTTCCTTAAGGGCAGGAAAACTCATGCTTGTTAGTCTGACTAAGGGATGTGCAAAACAGAAGTCATTTCCCTGAGGCAAAGATCTTCAAGTCATGCCTAGTTTACATTGTCTATTCTTATTTCAAGCTGTGGAAATATTTGGCACATTGAGGCCTTGATCACTGACTGAGTCGCATGGCATTGTCACAGTCTACATTATATATTTATATAACAAAGTAGAAGTTATAAATGCTTCATTCACACTTTCTGTTTTGGTTTTTCACATTTATTCATTAAAATCCCTTTCCTTCTCAAGTGTGGCATTAGGCTTCTTGGGCAAGAAGGTAAAATGATAAACTTCTGCTGTATTTAAAGGTTGCCGCAAAAACTGAATGCCTAAAAGGGCAATCACAGTATTCACTAGACTCAAAACAAGAGTAACAGGGTAAAAACTAATAGCCTGTTACATACAGCCTGTTATGTGGTCAAAAGGTAGGTGATTAGTCTCTTCTTGACTTACATTATGAAAACCACCCAGGGAGAGAAAAAAAGTCATGTTGTGAGTGTTTCCAGTCTAAAACATGTAAGAAGCAAAGCTTGAAACAAAGTCTTTCCAGCTTTCCCTTTTAAAATATAAATTGCACTTTCATGCAAAGCAATCCAAAGTCTAAATAGTAGTAAAAGTCTGAGGCTGCCTTACTGTACCAAAGAGTATCTATGTTCAGCATCTGAAGTACAGGCAACTAGTTTTCAGCCATTCTGCCATAATGCCATATGCTCTATACCTTACTGCTTTAAATGGGCCTGCCATTAAATGCCATGCCACTGGGTGGAAAAGGAACAAGGAAATAAAACACAATAACAGGAGTTTAAGGCCTTTATCTCCACAAGGAGGTGAAAACTCTGGCACAACCCATGAGCAGTACTTAATACACAAATTAGCACACTCCCACGCAGGGCTTCATAGATCAGTCATTCTTTCTAAGGTTTGCCACACAAGACAATCATACCACCAGCAAGCAACTGTGCCAATTAAGCATTTTTAAGGTCTTCAAAAATTCAAAGCAAAGGGCACTTCTGAGAAAGGTAATCTTATAAATTTGGTTTTAAAAATAGACACCGCACTCACATTCAAGGGACATTCTTCACTTTTAGGCCTTTGTCACAAATCTGAATCTTTATTGTTCTGAAATAAATGCTATAAACATAAGACTCAAAACAAGAACTCCAACTTTCAGTCTCAGAAGAGGTGTAGTTCAATGCCCATATCACATGTAACAAGAAAATTTCCTTAGAAGAGGAAAAAAAATTACTGTCAAGTCTTTCTTACGGACGAATATGCAATCCTTTGTTTTTCTCATTACTTAGTGTACAGGCGGGCACCAAAAAACCTTTTGCTTTTTCTTCTGAATTCTTGCTATGACGCTTGACGAACTTTCTGCCATTCAACAAATTCATCCAGAAGCACAGGCCCTGCAAACGGACAAAACTTGGAGTTATATCTGAAAGACATAGCAAGTATCTTCTCTTGAAGTATGCAGGTTAAAACTATTGGCCTAGGAAACATTCATGTCAATCCTATGGTCAAATACTTGTAGAGTACTACAATCATTCCAATCCAAGAGTGGCAAAAAGCGCACAAAAACTGTTCCTGATATCTGACAGGTGCACTGAACTGAACAGCAAGCATAAAAATAATGTTGTATCACAAATCAGCACAACTAATTCCTTCTTCCTAGAGCTTTCAAAATTTTGAATAATTAGAACTCGTACCAAAATGGAATTAATGCAATTCAGTAATAGCATGACTGACTACCAGGTGTGTTCAGCCCCAAGCACCAGCAGGCCGGCAACAAAATTGTTAAGTTAGAGTTTATTTTATACTAGTACAAAATTTGCTGCTCATAATCCTATCTGGAAGTCTAGAGTTTCATTCAGCAAGGAGCTTTACTAGATTATCATTGAATACAAGCTGGCTGAAGCACACCATCATACCCCTGACATTCTACTACAATCAATATCTGCAGTTTAAGATGGATGGTTATCAGGACTGTTTTTCTATGCATAATAACTATCTTATACCTTACAGTATTGTTTATGTTACAGACATTTGTTTTATCCGATTTTAAAATACCGTAGTAATAGCTGAACAACCAAAACATTAAGAATACTCACATGCACCATCTTCATCATAGTTGCTAAGATCTGCATGGACAGTTCTGCTGAACTCTAGTACATTGTACCACTGATCCTTGTTCATAACTCTATACTTTGATTGCTGGGAAAAATTATTTCAGAACATTAAAATGTCAAATAGCATTCGGTATTGTTACATCTCACTTATTTTATTGTCAATCAGTTCCTAACTAACAATTTAATGAGCACTATTTACTTGGTTTCCCGTTTTTAAAAATATGACACATGTATATATATTTTTAGTTATGAAACTACATAAAATTATTTCTTGAAAGATCAGAGCAAAATTGAAATACTGTGGAATCAGGAAGTCACCACTCTAAGCTTCAAAAACTGGTAAATTTTTGCCTTGCCCTGAAGCGGGGAGTATCTTGCTCAGATATATTTCCAGAAAGAACTATTTTTTCTCCAGAGTACTATATGTTATGATCATAGGGACATCTACTTTGCAATGCTGGTACTGATTTGAAGCCAGGGTACAGCCTCAAGCCTAGCATGTTTCACAACGTACACACAACTACACTACTCCGTCACTTGCAGCTGAGCTGACCAAAATCTTCCAGAGACAACCAGAGATCAAGATACCTACATGCGGTAGGTATCTGCACAAAGCAAACCTTCAATTCAGCACAGATACAGCTGAAGAGACTAATGGAGATTATTTAATACATAGTGTAGTATAATTAAGATGAAATTTTAGTTGCCTTTGATAAGAGAAGGGGGGTGAGGCACAGGGAGAAAGAAAAGAACCTGCGACACGTACAAGAACATCCCTGTTTCATAAGCACATTGAACAAGGGAGGGGGAACAATATAGATATATATTTGAGTAAAACAACACAAACTGAAATTTTTTCACAGAACAGTCCAACTTCTATGCCATCATTCAGAAAGTCAAGGAAACTTGTACCTCCAGGTATTGATAAAATACTGAAAACAGTGGCCAAGTTCTTCCGAGCAGAAGAGCTAACATGGACTTTGCAGTATCAATATCAAGACTTCGCTGGTCTTTTTCCTAAGGTTGAATAAAGAAAGTACAGAAATCACTCAAGCACAAGCTTGTTAAAGAAACAAATTAAGAACTTTTTTAACATTCCAGTAGTCTTACCCTTGCAAAATCAAAGGCATATCTGTAGATATTCTTAAAGGATGAAATGTCATTCAACTGTGACCGCAAGAAGTCAAATTTACTTTGTAATTTTTCTGTGCAGTCACACCTTAAAATAATAAAAAAAGCAAACAACAAATAACATTAGAAGTACAAAATACAATATTTAGGCAATGCAAAAAACACCAGCAAACAAAAAATTAAAACTACCAAAATCCAATAATCAGCTATACAAGAATAATACTATGAACATGACAAAGAATATTGAACATGTTTAACATTTGCAGCTTACTGAAATAACGAACGCAAGCTTTTTGTTTTAAATATATTAGCAACATAATACAAAGTATCTGCTTTACTTCTCAAATAGTAGTGTTTATGCCATACTCTGCAATTTATACTCATATCCATCAGTAGCTTATCTTTCAACCACTATTAAAGTCTGCAGAAAAGACTATTCATTGTGCATTAAGGGGTAAAATCCAGCTGTAAATAATGGCTTTATACCACATATCTTTGGGAAGAACAAAACTTAAACATGTAGTTTTGAGGTGTGTGTCCACAAATGGCAGGACTGAGCAGTCACTCTGCAAACCATACTAGTCTGCTCATGTTTTATGACTGATAAATGCAAGCTCTGATAAACCTATCATCTGAATTGATCAGTAGCTATTCAACTGAAAAATCAAAGGCTGTATGAGAATGTCCAGGTCTGCTAGTTGACAGGATAACCCTTTGGCAAAAATAACCCTTTGGCAGAAAAGTTCTTCATAGATTTTACTCAGCAAGTAATTTTCTTTCCAAATAGAAAGTGGGCTAGATTCACCACAGTGGCAAAGGAGAACATAATATACACTTGCTAACCCTTAAGAAAAAACGTACTCAAAAGAACATCTAATTGGTCTATGTATTCCAGTGTTTAACCCTTAAAACAGCATTATGCTATGCTAGAAAGGCATCTCATTTTACATTCATATCTCTTCTTTCTACGTTCAAACCTTCATACTTCCAACAGAACGCCCTGTACATTTGAGGACAAATCTACCTATTTAACAACTATCTAAATGCTCATGTTGTTAGTATACTAGTGACATATAAGAGCTACTTAAACTGTGTTTAGGGCACATTTTGCTAAATATAACTTACTGAGATTATTTACCACACCATGGGTAAACACAAACTTCAATATTTTTAAATTTCATACAAAATACTTTGTTAAAATTGTTCAAATAATCATAAATTTAAGTGCAAAGTAAAATGTCAGTTATTGTCTACTGTACTATTGGTTATGCGTATTTTAATGCAGAAGTGATTATTTTGAAAAAGTTGGTATGAAAATGCGCAATTATTAAGCCTCAAGACCTCTAAGCTATTTATTATCAACGCATTTAAAACCAAACAGTCAAACAGATCACACTCAGACAGGCATCATCCTTGGATTTCAATGCAGGGACATGTCTCTGCTAAAGCCATTTAGGGCACTTCTGAACCTGGCCACCAACTTTCTTCCCAAAAGAAGGCAAGGAGTTGTCAAACTTCTCTTTTACAAAGATACAGCTGCTTGTGCGGCTGCACCATAAACAAGATGACTGAGGTCACCCATACTTAAAACAATCTTCCTAACAATCAGAACAACCTTCTAACTAGCACAAGTGAATTAACACTAAACTCCTGCAGAGATTAGAAAAAGATGTGATTTCTCAAACTGTCTTTATCGAAATACAGCATTAAATAATGCTACCACAAGATCAACAAAATTAGACATAGCTTACTACATTCACTTCACATCCCTATGGCATGTTTATAACAAAACTTAAATTAGCACCACAGAGTAGATGTATTTTAATTTCTGTTGAGGTAGAGATAATTTGAGGCATAGCTAAACTGGACAGAGTGATGACTCAATAACTCCTACACAGATATTCCAAAGTTTTATATGTCATAGTTATTCACATATGCGTGTCTTTCACTAAAAAATCAGTAAGATGTATACAAATGTTAAACCAAAAGCATTTAATAGAGGTATATATATTTCACCCTAAGGAGATATTTAAAGTAGCTGAAATACATTGCTTAGTAGAGGTATTTGTTTCTCTGTGCTGGCTATGAAGAGAGCTTCAGGCACCCAGCTTGCATAAATACATGTATATGCGCACACACACACATTAAGTGGCAGAATTCACTCTACCTACACAATATACTAGAAACCCCACAGCTTAAAGCCGCTTAAGTCTCATAAGCTGCTATTTAGTGCTCGATCCACCTTAATTTTGACAGTGTTTACCTTATCACATATTTATTTTTCTCTCCTCTAAAGAACAAATTCACCAGTGTATTATGAAACCATATACAGAAAGAATGTCACTTCAAGGCACCCAAATTCTGCCATCTCGCTGTAAATTAGATTTAGGTGTCTTAAGCTTTAGGTGTTGCCATTCATAGAGGACTAGCCAAGCAGCCTGTAAGAGCAACTCAGGTGACCAGTCACTAGGTCTTTGGGCAAACTCAGTATCTCCCTAGGCTTCATTACACTGACTAGATCTCCAAAGATTGCAGTAAGAGTTTAAGGAATCCAGTTCTTGCATATAAACCCCATATTTACGTATCTTACTGTGGAGCTGAATTCCACCCAACACTGTTCAGGTAATTACCTTGTGACATTTCATGTATTTTGAAATAAGGATTCTGTAATATAACTTGGACTAGAATACACTCTGGGCTTTTAATGCATTCCAATCTCTTTTCTTCACGCAAAAATTAAAAAAAAAAAAAAAAAAAAGTTGTGCAAGAATGTAGTACTACTTTATGGCTCTGAGTATAAAACCCTTTTCCTTCAAAACTTCTGTCAAGCCTTTCAAGACAAACTAGATTCCTATTCCTCCATTCCAGAATGAATCCCATAATATGATCCTTCCAAGCAAACCCAAGCAAACAACAATAGCACAATTCTACAGATTCTTATTTTCTTTTGTCATGCTTTAACCCCAGCCAGCAACTAAGCACCACACAGCCACTCCCTCACTCCCAGCCAACATGAGCACATCTACTCAAGCCAATGCATCTTTAGTTGCTTTACGTGTGTCACAGCCTCATTCAGCTGCTTAGCCTATAGCGTACTTATTAGAGCATACCAGGGGAAGGAAAACATACAGGAAAACTGGTTTAGGCTTGGGCAAGTGCTCTGATCACAAGTCTGTTTATATAAAGATGCACAGCAACACCATATTTTCAGTCTTAAACACATTTAGACTACAGCATGACCAGCTCTGTTCTTAACCAGAAGATTTCCAATCACAGAGGATTATTAGAAACAAAATCTGTAACATTGGCTCTGAAGAGGTGCCTTATTTCGTACATCTTTGTTCTTGAATTCTATGAAACTGGCTAACTCTTGAAAGCTTCTATTTGGGCATAAAAATTAAGTATTCAGAGAAGTAACCAATACCCATTCACCACATCTAATACACTGTGCACCCAGAATTAAATCTGTCGTCCTGAGTTTCAGGTAATTTACTCATTCCAGCTCTCGCTAAAATTAATTTCTGCTGATAGTCACAAAACAATCAAGGCATTTATCAGAGGCCTAATCTCAAACCAAGTGAGAGCTAAGAGTCAGGCTAGAATCTCTTACCCTCTGGTTACTTGAAACTATGGAGTATCTGCCCAATACAATTTCGAAACTAATTCACAACTGATGGGGCAATGGTCAAATCACTCTCTCTTTCCCACAGCGCTGTAGCCGCAATAGTAGCTCCCTGACATATTTAGTATTGAATGCAGTGTCATAATAAGCCACCCTTAAAACACTCAGGTACCAAAGTAATTCCATGCAGCATTTGAACAAAAAGTAAGAACCAAACTAAGCCTCACAAAAAGCTGACTAGTTTAATGTAAGAAACAATCTCTTTAGGCAGAACATTAATTCACCAAAAAGTCTCACTAATAAAAAGAAGTTAATTTATAAATTGAAAAGGTGTTACTTAGCCTAAGCATTAATGCATCTAATGCATCTAGTAATTTAATCAAAATTATCAATGCAGCCCTCATCTATAAAGCTCAGAAATCAGTCAAATCTTTCCAGAATATCAGTGCTGAGCTGTGTGCATGTCCAGCTCCAGATCTACTTATTTGTGTCTGCTAACTAGAATGATATTTTAACGTATTTCTGTAAGAAAAAGAAGCCACCAAAACCTG
>VWZG01001829.1:11424-32541 GCA_013396735.1 Grallaria varia
AAGAAAAAAAAAGAAAAAAAAAAAAAGAGTCAGTATAGAAGAAAAGGCTGATTTATTGAAATCCAAGAATAAAATTCATGCATTCAAACATTCTAGCAATTGTTGCACATTCTTGCACATTACATTTGTTGCCATTAAATAGTTCAGCTACATGCAATTTTCCCCTCAATTTCAATTTCTGATAAAGAAGTATTATTATAATAAAAAACCCCCAAAAATCTCACACACCAGCCAAGTATAGTTGATGTAGTCAGCTGAGATATTTTAGAACAGCTAAAAGCAGGAAGATGAACAACTCTTTTCTTAGTGGAGTTTAGAGTCTTACACAGGACTTAACCTCCATCAATAACCTCTTTTTAAGTCCTATTAGCACTGTTCAAGAAACTTACATTTTCAGGCTCAACACCGATGTCTTCACAGAACTTTTCCATTCCTTCGGGACCCACAACTTCATCAGGACCTTCAAAGACAAAACCACACCAGACTGAAACCTAAGTAACACTGACTGCTCACAAGGGTTATGCACAGCAATAATTAGGCTATACTGCAAGATCCTTTAAAAAACACTGAATTACACTACTGATTAGTTTTTATGTTAGAACTATTCTATCAACTGCAATGTGGAGCTGTGTATGTTATGTATTACACCACAATGTTTGTGTTGTGCACTGACAGCAGACAAACCATTTTAGTTTTGTATGTGAGTTTTCAAAATACTCCATTGAGTTTCCTATTTATGTATCTCAACTCCAAAAACTGTGGCAGTTGATTGTTTTTAAGACAACTTGGGTACTGGTACTCTGTGCTGAAGTTACTCTATGAATAATGTTCTTCAAAGAATTATTTTATGAACAATCAAAAACTCAATTCCATCTGAGCTACTATTACAGATATTGCTCTTCCAGTAGTGTTAATATTATGGGTTTGCATTAAGACAGAATAAAGTGAATCTGCAAATAATACAAAGTTAGTTTTACAATGCTGAGTAATACGAAAAAAGTGACAACAAATCAGAGAAATACTAAGCATGTTAGCCACCTACAAGGCAGAAAAAGGTTTGCAGTGGCAATAAAATAAATTGATTTAGAGCACAACAGTTAGTGTTATGCTGTCACTTCTCCATTTTAACACAAAAAAGCCTCTAAAATGCAGCAAAATCACACATTTAAAGAGTGCATAGAGACACACTCTACAGCACTTTGTTTCTCTAAATCTCTCCAATTTCAGTTATTTCCACTTGGCCTGTCCCAGAATGAGCCCTACTGGGCAGCCAAGTATTAGAAGGCCTGTCAGCACAGAATTTTGATGTGTCTGGGATTATTACATTAACATTGTTTTAGTGAAGATGAACCCATGTAAAAGGCAAATGTTTTATTTTCCAAAGAAACATGCCATTTTAAGATTTTTTGGTAAGTTTCGCTAATTAGAGCCTTTGATAATACCTGCCTCCACTTCATCTGTATCTGCTGCTGTTAAGAGTAAGCAGAATTCTTTGTAAGAGTTTGGATAATGTACTTTGAATAACTCCTTATTGTGAAATAAGAACATTGTCCATAAAAACTACTGAGAATGAGTACTTTCACAGGAAGATAAAATGCACCTGACATTTAAGATAACAAATCCCTACCTCTTGATAATGCATGTTATAAGGAAGCAAATATGGACACATTTTTATGTCTACATGAGCATAAAAAAGTAAAATGCAAACAGTATTTGATGCATTGCTTTGTTTAAAACAATTCTTTATTGCTTTAAATATGAATCAGTTGCATGTTACCTGCATATTCATAAAACCAAGCCAGGCACTTTTTGCTTGAAAAATGTTCCTCTCCGCTTATTACTTTACCAGATGCTTGTGATCTGCAGTAGCATATAGAAACACAAGATGAACAGCATTATTTAAATGAGACATGAGAAAAAAAAAAGTAAAATTAAACTGCAAAATGTTTATTATTAATTTAAACTACTTAAACTGTTTCACAAAATCAATATACATAAACAATGAAGCTGAATTTGATAGAGGGCAACCGTCTGTCATCCTATTTTAAAACCTGGAACATAAAACCACCTTGGCATACTACCACCTCATAACCCAATTTATTGTAACTATTAAGTTTTCTGAAATGCAAGAGTACTGTTATCTTGTAGATATTAAACAAAAAAATCTACACACAGATGGCCAAAATATCACTCCTCAGAAATTAAAATGCCTTATTATCTGCTTATATTTAAACATACAGGCATTTAAAGTTAGGTCTGTAATAAGCAGCATGATCTTCAGGAGTGCTGAACATGCACAAATCCCATTAAGGTCAACAGGAGCTGCAGAGTTTGACATATTTAAAGTCAGACTATTTATAGTTAAGCATCCAAATTTGGGAAGAAAACTTGGTCAATTTGTATACACTAAAATTGTAACTAAGTATCTGTGAATTCTGTAGATGCCTGGTACATATACCAGAACAGTAGTGTGCAATCTGCATAAAGACTGAAGCTGCTCAGCACACACAGCTTCCCCCCAACATTGTCTTCATTATGTAACACACAACCCAGTTTGCCTAGGACATGAATTTTCATAATTTATCATTCATTAAAAGAATGCATAGAATAACTGATTTCTTCCACTAAAAACACTGACCACACAAAAGCATCTTTAGTCAGTAAGGACTTTCAGTACCTTTCCAATGCATGCTCTTTTCAAACACAAATTAGACTTTCAGAACAAGCTAAGATTATATCTAACAATGAGATGAGACTTAATCGTATGAGAGGATTTAAAATTATGCGGCTCCCACATTGCAATTTTAAAATTAAGACATCAAGCAGGAAAAGAACAGTTCAATTCTGAGAGGGGTGAACACGTGCAACTTAGGCTTCAGGAGAAAAGAAAGGAACACTCACTAGGATGAAGTCTTCCATGCTGAAAGCTAGAATTAAAGGTGTCCTAAAACATCCATCCAACTGCCATTAGGAACACAAGCCACCAGAAAGAGACAGTCATATGGTATGCTACTGCTTATTGGCCTTATCCAGATTAACATAGATCTATTTGTAATCACTGCTTTTACTAAAGAATATTACTGATAAATTGCTGTATAAGAATGTAATAAAAAAAGAATGTGTATCTTACATCTTGTGATCAGCTAGCATGAGCTTTTATGTACATCATAGTTTTTGCCCACTGACTACTAGCTTCCTGTAGAATCTTTTTTTTTTAAGAAGTAGCGTTGATTTTTTTTTCTCAGTAAAAGAAATTAAGATCATAAAATTTTGCTTAACAATGCTCCAGAAAGATGAACTGAAACTGAACACATGCAGAGAAGAGCTATGATAAGCAAGGAAACTGAAAGTTGCTACTACAAACCAAAGTAATTTAGCTTGTTTTTAGCTTGTAATTGAACAAAATAAAGTATGGAAAAAACCAGAAGTGCTCCCTCCAAATACACTCTGAGGCAGAATCATGAGGGAGGAGCGTTGCATAGAATATAACACTGGCAACAAGAAAAGTTATTAGCTGGCTATGAATAAACTGACTGAAAGGAAAAGGTCACTAATGACCACAGAAAGCGAGCTCTGCAAATAGTTGTCCAAAATGAACAGTCACAACAAAGTAAGAGCTTGGGTACTTCTACGCTTGAGCTCAGACAACATCTGAGAAAGGCCATATGCCAGAGTTTCTTGCAGTAGCCCTTCCTATAGCGTTGATTTCATAAGTCCTTTGTATCCTTATGGCCTCAGGACGTTGTTCCTAACTACTGGTTTACTGACATGCTTAACAAGGTGTAAGAGGTGACGCAGGCAGACAGTTACTTTAAAGAAGCCACACTGTAAGCTCCTGCTACACCACACTAATGGCTTATCGTTTTAACAGCAGCTTCTGGGTAACGTGGCATAAAGGAGCCTTTTATTAAAGCAGGTAATGAACAAGGTGCTTCAGACTTGTGTATTTATTAGAGAAACCTTTCCTGCTCGTTTGCGAGCATGCTGACCTCTCCTTCCAAGTCACTGCAAAAATAATAAAAAAAAAATACACAGAAAAAAAAAAAAAAGAAAGGAAAAAAAAAAAAAAAAGGACGATTTAACGCAGACACGCTGAGCAACCGTAAAGTGAGTGACAACCGTAAAGTGAGGAAAGCCGCCTACTTAAGGGACACAGAATGGATACAGGGACAAACGCCAGCACCAGCCCTACGGGCACAGCCAGAAGCACTGCCAGCCGGGATTGGGAGCCGCTCCGAGGCGCGCACAGGCCGCACGCTGCGGCGGGCACGGCGAGCCCGCACCTGCAGGGCCCGCACCGGGACGTGGCCGGCGGCACGGCCGGGGCCCTGCGCGGGGCCCGCGCTCCGCCCCACGNCGGGCTCACTTCCCACGGCCGCCGCTGCCGTCTCCCGACACCGCCGGTGAGAGGACGAGCGGAGCCCCCGTCCCGCCCTGCTCCTCCCCGGCCCCGCCAGGCGCTGCCGCCCCCCGTTCTCCGCGGGCAGACACTGCCGCCGCACCGGTGCCAGGAGCGGGTGCCACGCCGGGGGCGGGAGCGGGCGGCGGGCGCTATCGGCTGCGGAACAGGCGGCGAGAGCGACCCGGACACAGACGGCGCCGGGCAGGAAGTAGCGGCGCCGCGGGGCGGGACCGGCCCCGGGCACGCCCCAGGGGCGGGGTTGCTGCGCGACCCTCCNGGAAGTAGCGGCGCCGCGGGGCGGGACCGGCCCCGGGCACGCCCCAGGGGCGGGGTTGCTGCGCGACCCTCCGGCGGCAGCGGGGGCGGCGCGGAGTGGGAGCTGCTTAGGAACGGGAGCGCGTGGCGCGTGTGCTCGTTACAGCCGAGCGTGCCCGGGCAAATAAACGGGGCTTCCCTGCTGTTAGTTACTGGGACCCGCGGGCCGGAGCTGCCGGCCGTGCCTTGGGACGCCGGGCGGGCAGCGCTGTAGGCGGCCGTGAGGCTGTGGGAGCCGCCTGCCGAGCCCGCGGGCAGCTGCCGGGGAAATGCTTGGAGACCCTCTCTCGCCTTAGCGACCTCCCGGAGAAGCGGCCGGGAGCGCGGAGCGGAGTGCGGATCCACGGGCAGCCGCAAGCCCAGGCTCCCAGAGCGGGTGTGAGCACGCCCGCCGCGTCCCGGGGCCGGGCCCGCCGCGTCTCTCCCTCTGGCGGCGCCTGGCACCGAACGGGTCCCGAGCAGGAAGGGGGGGCGGAGAGGAAACACGCGCCGTGCTGCGGCGGCCGTGGCACTGTGGCGCGGCTGATGGCACGGGACGCGTTTGGGTGAATCCAGGGAAAGCCCGGAAGCAGGCGCGGAGCGCCGAGCCGCGGGCAGCCACTGGGCGCCGCTACGGTGGCGGGAGGAGCGCGGTGCCTTCCCCGCCTCTGCCCCGCCCGCCGTGCCCGCCCCGCGCCGCCATCTTTGGTCACCATAGTGACGGGCCGCTCTTCCTGCTCCGCCGTCCTTCCCGCCGCCAGCTTTTGGGGTCCTCTCTAGCCAGCCCCTCCATGTGCTCCCGTGGGGTTCTGGGTCCGCCCCCGTCTTGACCCCGCCTGGCGGGGCGCGTCCCGCCAGCATGGCTGGGGAGGGAGACCCGAGGAAGCGCTTCATTTGTGCCACGGCCGCGAACTACTTCGCGCTGGATGCGGCGGGCAGTGCTGCCTTGGCCGCGGGGCTCCGCTCCCGCCCAGAGCTGAGCAGCTTCCTCGACGACGGCAATGAGTTCCTGCTCGTGGTGCAGCACTCGGGCGCGCGGCTCAGCGCCTCCAACAAGGTACCGTAGTGTCCAGCACCTCCGCGTCCCGCCGCATCCCGGCGGGCGAGGGGGGATGCGGAACCCGGAGTCAGCCCGGGCTTAGCGGCCGTAAAGACTGGTATCAGGTTTGGGAGACAGCTCGCTGTTGCGAATATCTGCGCAGGTCTCTGTGCCTGCTGCGAGTTTCTGGCGGCTGCCGTGGTTTAACCCCAGCCAGCTGCCGAGTGCCACTGACTGCCCCCACCCCGCGGCGGGGAGGAGAATCGGGAAGGGGTAAACCCCGTGGGTTGGGATAAGAACAGTTAAGTAACTGAAACGAAGTAAAATATAATAACCAACTACTTATACAGTACTGATAGTGTTAATAATTGTAATGAAGAGGGACGAGAGAGGGGAACAAAACCCAGGTGGAACACATGATGCCCAATACAGTTGTTCACCCCCCACTGACCAATGCCCAGCCTGTTGCCCCATCATCGATCGGTGCCTCCCGGCCAAGTCTCCCCAGTCTGTATACTAAACATGATACTCTGTGGTTATGGAATATCTCTCTGGCCAGTTCTGTTCAGCTGGCATGGCCAGGCTCCCTCCCAGCTTCTTGTGCAGACCAGGGGACGCTGAAAAGTCCTTGGCTTGGGGTAGTCACTGCTCAGCAATAACCAACACATCAGTTAGTAGCATAATTCTCATACTAAACCCAAAACACAGCACTGCACCAGATACTAAGAAAATTAACTCTGTCCCAGCCAAGACACTGGCCCAAAAATCTGACCTTATGGTCAGCTGGTGATATGTTTGTTAGTGGACTGTGCCCGTTCTGAAGTGTGCTGTATATCGTCACTGTATGAATGTAATGCAGCCTGGCACGTTACCTTGCTGTAATTGCCAGGTGGAGTCTGATGTATGATTTCTTCCTGACCATGGGTGCATGCTGGTAATTGGAAGGATTGTGTGGCCAATGTCCACGCAGGGAATGTGACCCAATATGTGGCATTCTTATGTTGCTGATATTTGACAAGTCTCAAGGTGGATGTTTGTCCAAAGCATGCATTTTTCAAACTGATATGTCAATTTATGAACAGATCTGGGGTTCACTGTGTGAAATGTCCTGCCTTGAGTGTTTGTGTTGAGCACGTGATTAATCCGAGTGATATCATGGGATGTGATGGGCACTCAGTGTCACCATGTATTTAGGGCATGGTGTGGTGCCTGCTGCAGAGTGTATAGGCAAAGTGCGGTGGGTTTTGCTGTGAGACCGGGGACATGGTGTCTGTTAATGCCAGTGACAGATTTTTTTTTCTGCACTGAAGTCATGTGTAATGGGTCCTTAACATGTGAAGTGTGAACCCATAACTTACATGCCTCTTTGGTTGATTGTCTGTGAAGGCTAGTGCATGCTATATTCAGGCAAGACTGAACTTTTCTGTGTACCAGTTTTGGGGGTTTTCTGCTGAGCCACTGTCTAAAATACAAAGAAGCTTTCAGCAGCTGTGGGGGATCAGATTCGCATCGGTGTTACACTGTATACCTGTTATTTCAGTGATGTCTGTAGGTGTTGGGTAAAGACTTGATAAGAAAGCAAAAACTGACACTGTCCAGTAAAATTGAAAGCTAGTCTTCCTAGACATCTGTTTCTTTTAACAAAAAAAAAGTACCCAGATATTTATAATTTCACAGAATTTGGGATTTCAGTTTGTATATCTTTTTTGCTATTGATTTATCAAGTGTTTAATTTTCCTGTTTTATGAATTATCCTCAGTCACAAGGACTTTCAGTAATTGATTTTATGGCAGTTTTTGGAACTTTATCCGTAGGTAGGGTTGTGGAGGGAACATGAGTCATGCTACAATTTATGATTTTACTGATGAAGGAGTATGCCTGTCTTGTCCTTGAGAAATCTATGAATTGCAATAGAGTTACATATTTATAAACTCAGGAGAGTGATACAGAATTGTCAGAATATTTAGAAAAGTATTTCCAAAGGTATGTAAGGCTTCATTCTTAGCTTTCTCTAGGCACAAGACTGTTTCTGTTTTGTCCACATAAAGTGGGAAGCAGAGTTTTCAAAACAGAGTAAGAAATTATGGTATTTACAGGCATTATGTGATGAAAAAGGCTTTATATGTTTAATGTTGGAAGTCAGGTTCCTATGGACTCAGAAATGAGTATAATAAAAATTTTCATTTTCTCTACAAATCAGATTTTACCAGAGCCCAGAGGGAGTAGTATGGTATTTTATATTTTTTTCTTGATGCAAATCATTTGTGTTAATGCTGTGCCTTATTTAGTACAATATGCAATCAGTGACAGTTTTCTAAACAAATCCTGTCTTTTTGACTATTACAGATTGAAGCTACTGATTCAGAGAATAATGTGCTGGTGTTTTTTAAGCTGAGACCTGATGTAATTACAGAAGATAATCTTCATAGTAATATTCTTGTGTCATCTATGCTAGATTCACCAATTAACACCCTTTATCAAGCTGTACGACAAGTTTTTGCACCAGTATTACTGAAAGTAAGCAATATACCTATTTAAATGTTCTGTAGATTTGTACTGAGACATTGAAATTCCACAGGTTGTTAACTAATTCTGAGCTAAATATTTTATAGTTTTGTGCTGGTTTAAAGGTAAACTGGCAGGAGAAATGAACCCAACTCAAGAGAGATTACAAGTCAGAATTACTAAAAAGATTACAATAAATACAATGATAGAGAGAAAAACTGGTTTTAACCCACAAAACCCAAATGTATAACCCAGCACCCTTGGACATGAATAGAACGGTGTTTGTTGGTCCCTGTGCTGAGCACCACGTGGTCCCCCTGAGTGCAAAGTAAAAGGAAAAGAAACCTGTTGAGAGGATGATGGTTACAGTCTTGTTGAGAATGTCAGTCACAGTCCTGTTGAGGTTCTGCTCATCCTCTGAATCTGATGAGTGGTACCAGAACTCCCAAAACCTGAAGATTATATATGCTCAGGTTCAGGTGGGAATGCCCAGTACCTCCCCCAGGGCAAGGAGTTTCACAATGAGTGATTTAATGGGGTATTTTTGGAATATTTGATGGTCTAGGTCGTTACAGCTGCCTATTATGCCAGTCCCTAATGGCCCATTAGCAGACATAACCCCTCAGACTGGTTATGAAGGTGCTGATGCCTCCCTGAAGGGGAGTTATCACAGCTGAGTCACTGGTGTGAAGAGAGAAACACTGCCCTGCCTCACAGGGTTCTTTAATAGCCAGCTTGCAGCCTGAGGTGTCAGGTGTGCCCTGGGCAGCTGCTGCAAATGATCCATTATTAACTATTCATCAGAAATGACATAGAGTGTGTAGTATACACCATTTTGGTTATAACCACATAGTGATAAACTGGCCTGACCCCTGTAACTAAGACAGTTTTAAAACCAAAATATTTTAAGATATTAAACAATGGGTAATAGTTGTTTTTAAGTTAAAGAAAGTACTTCACCTCCTGTCATTAAGGATGAGAGGAGGATTCTGGTCATACATATCCCTGCCTGGAAATGTAGAATACCCTGGGCAGTTGTGGTTAATGAAGAAAACATCTGTTTACCACCTTTTCAACAGTAATGCCAGTCTTCTGTCCTTTTCTTGTTTTAGATATTCTTTGATTTTGTATGAAATGCACAGATCTGTGTCACACATACTATAATTCTTTAATAAGTGGTAGATAGGTGTACTAGACTGTGGATTAATTTGTACACCTGAATTTTTCATAGTTTTTGCTTTTAAAAATTTTTCTGAGGCTTTTTCTCCTGCTCCATTGAAGAATATATTTCCTTTGCAGATTCTTTGTCAAAACCAATGACCACGGCTGTATTTCCTAAGATGAACAAGCAGAGTTTCAGCACTTTAAGATTTTTAATTTATTGTATATGATAAAAAAATAATTTTAGAAAAACACAATAGCTTTTCATACGTGATTTCTAGCAATTTCCACATTATTCTGTGGTAGTCCAAATACATTTAACTTAAAAGATTTAATTAACAAATGATTTTGAATGCATTTTCAGAGTGCCTTTATAAACCCAACAGCTAACTTTTGATTTTGTGCTAATTTTTTTTACAGTATTATTCTGAATTGTTAAGTGAAAAGAATGAGGTTCTCTTCTTTGATAGAAAAAAAAATCACATTGTCTCACCACATGGTTGGTTACTTAATCTGAATTTTATTATTTTTTTTTTTAGTATTAATTGGAGGAAAATAGTAAGTGCTCTATCATTTGAGTCACAATTTTGCAATTTTTGTTACAGGATGAGAAATGGAGTAAAACATTTGATCCCAAACTCCAGAAACTTTTAAGTGAGCTGGAAGCTGGCTTGAGTACTGCTCTCAGAAGGTCAGATTCTAATTACACAGGAACAAAATTCAGTGAAGATGATGTGCGAGGTTTGTTTTGCAATTATGTCTTTTATACTTAATTTTAAAATAGGAGTAAATAATTTATTAAGTTGAGTTTTCAAGCTTCCCTGCGACTGCTCAGTGTGAAGTATAGCTGGTTGTGGTTTGTAGGTGGAGTTAGTCATGGTCATGCTAAGAGACCAGAGTTCATCTTTACACTGCATCTAGTCAGAATCAGAAGTTGAAAGATATTTACATAACCATATAGTAAAAATCTGCTTTAGAAAGAGTATTCTGACAGAACGTATTGGATAACACTTCATTTATTTGATATATAAATATTTTCTGTTGTTATTTGCAGCTATACTTACACCAACAGATGAATTTCAGTTCTGGATAGAATGTGCTCGTCATGGAAGTAAATGGTGTAGTAAAGAGAGCGCTTCACATTTTAAAGACCTATTTGAGGACATTGCAAAAGTATGTTTTATTTTGTGCAATCAGTGATATATTTCTAGACTAATAAAAGCACTCTTCCTATGAAAATATATGTCAGCATATTTACACTATTTTCAAATATATGAATATTTGAATATATAACTATTTACTATTTTCTTAGGCAAAATTTTACTTTAAATGACGTTCATGTAGTTTGTAGTGACAGTGGTGCATGGGAATGCCAACATCTAACTGGGGGACAGATTTGGCCATTGAATACTAAGAGCTGCTTTAGAAATACAGTAATATGCTGCAGTTTGTGAACTAGAGATGGACTCACAAGTTTATAAAAAGACAATAATAATGCTATGATGCAAAATTTTTGGCACCCATAAATTGCTTTCTTGAGTAGTGTTTCAGATATCAATGAATTCTTCACATGAATAAACTTACACAAATGCTTGCTTTTTAAGCAGATTATGACATATTCTGTTATGCAATAAACCCTAGGAAATTATATCACTTGCCAGCTTCAGAAAAGTATAAATGTTTCTACAATACTACTTGCAAGATAAACATATTAAGAATATTTTTTTTCTAGGATTATTACAACTTGGATGCTCTCTCATTATTTGAAGTTGTGGACTTAGTGGAGACTACCAAGGATACTGTTGATGGTGTGTGGAGACAAACAGAACATGAGCCTTATCCACAGCCACGCATGCATAATCTCTTGGATGTAATAGGTAACCTTTTATGCAGTCTACATTAAATAAACAGTTGAGAAAAAGTAAAATGATTCCTTGAGCAGAAACCTTCTTCCTCATAGAGACACCAGTAATTAATTTAACCAAACATAACCTCTTCCTTTTGTATACTTTTGTCTTCCAGGTGGCTCACTAGGTAGATATGTTCAGAGAAAATTAGCAGCTTTGAATTTGTGGGAGGATGCTTTTCACAGTGTTAAAGAAAGTATAAAGGCTGGCATCTTGATTTGTGAGCAGTGGGTGTCAGCTTGTGAATACCTAACTGGACAACTGTGGCAACGTTATACTCTACATCCATGGAAAAATGAGAAATATTTCCCTGAATTGCTAGCCAAACTTGGCAAACGTCTCGATGAGGTAGAGGTTATATACATTTTATAATCTTTGCAGAGTCAAATAGCATTCCATAATCTCTGTTTGCCTGAGCCTTTTGAAAGTTTCTTGTAAAAAGGAGAGAGATGGGTACTTCTAAATGTAAGTTTTGTGTAAAAATGCATGGGATATATCAAATACTTTTTTTCTCTGATAGGTGCTAACTGTTAGAACACTGCATGAAAAGCTTACATTCTTTTTGCCAGCTGGAGAACAAAATTCTTTACATCTTGCTCAAGTGTTTGAACCCTTTGCTGGCCTAAATCCTGTACACTACAATCCCTACACAGAGGTATAATGCTTATTTTTAATTTATTCACATTCTTTCTGTGTCTTTCTGTGATACATATGGATAATCCTAAACTAACATGAGCTCATTGTCTCTAGCCGTTATGGAAAGCAGCAGTCGCTCAGTATGAAAGAATTATTGCACCAGCGCAACAAAAAATAGCAAGAAAATTGAAGAAATTTATTTCAGAAATTCAGGACAGCCCTCAACAGGTATGGGTACTTTTGTAGTGTGAAAATTTTCCTGAAGATCAAGTTATTGAATCCTTAAGTAGTCAGTTTAAAGCACAGGAATAAGTACTTAGAACCAAAGGCAGCACTACTTATAAACAGCAGTAATCAATAGTGTCAGAATATGTTAATTTCTTTTTCAGCAGAAAGCAATAACTTATTTAAAACTTCATATTCCAGCTTCTTCAAATATTTCAGAAACATAAGGAACTGATAAAGCATCCAAATATAAGCAAAGAATTGCTTTTTGAAAGGGAAACATTGCTAGCAGGACTTCAAGATTATGTCAAAGGTATTTATTGCATTAGTTTTTTTGCAAATACTAGAATCCTTTATTTGCTTCTAGAATTATGTCAGGATAACTAGTATATTTTTATAACTACAATGATGATCCAAAGCTGTTCTATTAAGTTTCTGGACTAATTTATCTTTTTCTTGTGTTAGACTATCAGACAGACTTTGAAACTCGCTGCCATGGTGTTCCTGGGGATGTTTCTGGACCACTGACAGGCAAGAACCTTTCTGAAGTTGTCAATAATATTGTATGGGTACGGCAGCTGGAGATGAAGGTAACAGATTCCACTGTTTAGACACAATATTGTCATAGAATGTAAGACATGATATTTAACATTTCTGTGGCTAATTCCACACAGAAAAATTGACTTCCCAAGAGTTACATAATCAAGATTGCTTATCAGTGATGCTTTTTGCTAGGTGGAATTTTATGAACAGATCCAGAAAGCAGTCATTTTGTAGTAAACTGAACTGTCTGCTTTTATGTCTTAAGGGTTTTTTTTGGAAAAAAACTCAAAACCAACCAAAATTTGGAAAGGAGAAGTTTTTGTTAAATTTTACCCTTCAATTTGCATTTTAAAATTATATTTAAGATTCAGGGAAAGGCAGATTCTGACATCCTAATTCTCACTTGTTATTACTAACCTGTAGAGTGTCTTCTTGAAATCAAAGGGATTTTTTAGTAGTACATTTTGAATTTGTGCCTATGAAGGAATTTACCGCAGGGACAGTAGTAAAAGTATATGTACAACAATTCAGTGTTCTCTTAAAACAGATTGCATTTAAAACATACTTGACTCTATTTTAACGTATGTTGGTTTTGTTAGTTTGTATTTACTCTTTAGTTGGAATCTTTGAATATTTTTTGGAAAGCATTGACCTGTGAAAAGCAAAATGTTTTTTGTGAACGTAATTGCCATCTCCAGTAACTGTAGATTTTAATGAGAATGGAAGATACTTGTCCCAGAAGAGCTATTAGCCCAGTTCTTTGTCATTCACCCAAGATTTGCAGAAATCTCAAGGGTCCATTTCAGCATCTCTTGAAGAGAGAACAGCAGCCCCTCAGATTTATTTCTTCTGCCTCATTTACCAAAGACTTAGTTCAGCTGATATGGGTCAATTTTATGTCTGCTTCAGGTTGTGCTAAATTTGCAAGATCCTCTCAAATCTCCACTGATTATATTGACTAGGGTTTTGATTAAATTGCCCACATGTAGATGTGAAATTCCTTTTCAAATACCTTTGAGTATTGTCATGGACCTTATAGATACAACAGAAGACTCATGGGAGATCTGTACCTTTATGGAATATTAAATGAAGACTAGGTGGGATACTCTGGGGTGTCATAGTAGGGATGGACAACTTATTCAGACCCAATTTACTGTAATGAGAATTTGAATATCTGGGACACAATTTAGGGATTTACTTCTTGTTTTAATTTTAATCAGTTTTTTAATCCCACTTGGATGTTTTGCAATGTTGATTTTTATTGTGGTGATTTTTCTTTTCTGGTTGAATATTGGGAAGTTAAGCTTCTTGTGGTTGTTTTTAAGGTGGATGACGCTATCAAGTTGGCAGAGGCCCTTCTGTCTGACTTATCTGGATTTCAAGCTTTTCATCAAAGTGCAGAATCTTTTCTGGAACAGTTAAAAGTATATGAACAAGAACAATTTGATGACTGGTCTAGGAATATCCAGTCAGAATTATCAAATTCCAAGTCAGGACTTTGGTAAATATTCTTGATTAAATAATGTTTATTAAATAATTTTTATGAAATAATGAAATCTCTAGAGTGGTGTTATTCATTAGAACTTGACAAAGAAAATAAAAAAATACAGAACTGAGAATAATGAAGAAACAAAATAGAAGAATTTATTATAATTTCATCATCCTTCCAGTCTTGGTTGGTAAGATGAAGAATACAGGTCAGTGTTAATAACTAATCCTACAGTTTCTGTTAGCACCTGGAATGAAAGACGTTTGGTTTGCTTGTTGTTGTTACTACTTGTTATCTGTTGTAATCTATATGGTGATAATGTATAGACACCAGGTGAGATTGGAGTGATATACAGATGACACATGTAGAAGAATGATTGTGAATTGTTATTCATAAGTAATTCTGCCGTCTCAATAGGGCAGATGAAAGAAGAGTGAGCAAATCAATTTAAACTTAATTAATTGTGTTCCCCAAAGTAATGCTGTTTCTTTATGGGATAGTAAGATATATTTTAACAATTTTTGCTTTTGTTCATTGGCTACATAGTGTCTGTCGGCATATGTTAGTGTTGCAAACTTCCTTTGGAGAGTTTGTCCGCAGTTTCAAAGGATACAGGAGTTGATACTTCTGTAAAAGCTTTTATTTTATGAAAAACACTCAAATATGACAAATAAGCAGACTCAGCATTCCAATATATAACAGCCATCTAATTTATTACTACCATAAAATTTTGTTTTTGTGAGATTTTTAAAAAATGTCATATGATTAACTAGAAGGACGAGAAAAGGTAGCTCACTGCAAAGGGGAATGCAATGGGTATGGGAACTAAAAAAGAGAGGAGAGAAAAAGCAAAAATGAGTAAAGCTGAAGTTTTTATGAAAGAAGCCTTGAAGGATGGTGGTAGAAGCATTAGTAAAGCAGAAAAAAAATGGAGTAAAATCTGGAAATAGGCTGATGTGCTTGTTAGCATCTGGTTACATGTACCAAAATGCTCCACTGATCCAAGTCCTGCTTTTTGGATTGATTCCCTCAAATTATTTTTTCCCCCTTTTCAGCGCTGAAGACTGGGGCCTGTAAAGTGCCCATTTGAGAGACTATGAAGGAAACAGTATATTTGAGCAATACTGTCTAGCTGTTTGTAAACAAAACTAATAGACATTGTTAATTTTAAATTAAAAGAAAGGTTACTGGAATAATTTCTCAGTAAAGTAAAATACTAATAAGCATAGAAAAACATCCAGCTTTTTAGAATAATTTGTTATATTATGGTAAAATGCACCTAACAAGGAATAAATACCAAATTATGTTCAGTAATCTGTTTAATTTTGGTTCAGTATCCAAGCTAATAGCCCCGTGATGGAGTTGGATCACATTTCTGGAACATTAAACATACTTTATTCAGATCGTTTGGTGACTCTCCTAAGAGAAGTACGTCAGCTGTCAGCGCTTGGGTTTGCTATACCAGCTAAAATACAGCATGTTGCAAACACTGCACAAAAGTTCTGCAAGCAAGCAGTCATCCTCAAACAGGTATAAGATTAAATACCGTAATAACTTCCTGTTCTGAGTTCCCAGCTTTGGTTCGTAGAACTTTTCGTGACTGCTGTCTTTTCTGTCTTTGTGGTTATGCTTTTCACTGTGCTTGTCTGCATGAAAGTGACTTATTTCTTGAACAAATTAATGAAGTCCATAAAAGAAAACAGAAATCAAGAAATGCTTTACGATTTCAGAATGTGTCTTCTTTTGAAATATAATATTAAAACTATATGAAATTACTGTATGACTATACAGAAATATGACAAGTAATTAATTGATCACCTGGTTTTAGTCTTGGAGCAACGTGTCCTCACTCACCATTGCTACTTTTCAACTAAAAAGATATTAATAAATATTTTAATGGAAATATGTGTGGGATTTTTTTGGGGGTGGATAGTGTATTCTTTTGATCAAACTCAATGCTACATACATTTTTATTTGGCTTATATTTCAATTCAATTTCACATGAGGTGTCATTGGTATCTGAGATACCCCTACAGCTAAGGCAGAGGTGACATAAGACCTGCAAGATACCCACACATCTGGATCATTGACAAGTGCCCAAATGGAAACCTTTAGGTATCTCAAAAGGCACTAGATGTCTATGTGTGGACAACTTAACCAGGTTGTAGGGTGTCCCTCTTGACACCAGCTGTCCATCTGGAAGTAAACAGATGTTTTTAAGTCTTGTGTCATAACCTGGCAGATGTCATGAATACTTGAAAGCCTCTGAAATGGCACTAAATGCCAACATTTGCATAAAATAGTGGAACTGATCCACTTGTAACTAATCAGAGACTGAACCTATTTCACTTAAGGTGAAGCATAATCACCTCAGATGTGTAAGAAACAGCCTTTTTCTATTACAATTCATCAGTAGAAGAAGATAGAATCACATGAGAATTGTATGTATATTTTTGTAAATATTTTACTGGTATAGTTAATTCTCATTTCTCAATGGCATTGATTGGGCAATATTTTCAAGAACGTTCTGGGTTGCAATTATATAAATAATTTGTTCTTGTAAATTTAATCTCTCCATTTTTACAGGTGGCACATTTTTATAGTTCTATTGATCAACAAATGATTAAGAGCCAGAAGCCAATGATGTTACAATCTGCTCTAGCATTTGAACAGATAATTAAGGTAAAAGAATTCTCCTCTTTCTGTATTTTTAATTTTGATGGTATCTGTGCATATTCTGTGCTGCTTTTTTCTGTGTTTATTGCTGGATTTTTTTAACTGCAGCCTCTCTATCCAAGCAATGTCATGTGTTTAATTGGTACTTACTGAAAAAAACCTTTTTTTTAATTTATATTGTCATTTAAATAACTGCTTACACCTTTTTACCTTAGATATTAGTGTAATATGCTCTCTCAGGAATTATTTTCAGTGTTTGAATTATACCTGAACTACAGTGTGGTTAATTCCCTATAGTTGGTAACAGCTCCTGTTTTAACTGTTCTAGTAAAAATTGTATATGCTTCATTCTGGAGATAAATTAGTATTAATCAATTGTTTCACTGTTTTGTCTGTTATTAAATCTGTCTGGATTTTGTAATTCTCTTGACTATCTCTAATTCTTGTTTTTTCGGCAGGTTAAAAGCAATTGGTTTCTGTTTTAGCCTAAGAACAAAGACTGTGGGTCTGTCTGATTGTTGACTTATACATGCTGTTTGTTACAGTGGGTTGGTGTTCAGACATAATGTTTTTGCTCTGAGATAGTTTCTTTTTCGGTAATTACTAGGAACTTCACTATCCCTAAAGTTTAAGGAGTTTAAGGTTTCCTTTCATCTTGAGGTATCTGCTTATGTTTGTGGGGCACAAGTCTCATATCAGTTAATTTATTTCAAAATATTTTAATAGTCCATCATTAATCCTTCCCCAGTTCATTGATGTAGCTGTAATGCTATGCCTAGATGTCTGTGATTTGCCAGATTATTGTCTCCAATGCAGTTAGGGAAAGGATGGTCCTCCATTTTTTACTGGGTGTAAAACCATCTTTCTGATATTATCACTTCCTGGATGCTAGCTGGTAGACTATATTTGGCATTAAATCTTACAAAGGTTGTGTGTTTTTAAAGCATTCAAAATCTGGTCCTGGAGGGAAAGCTCAAATAACATGGGATAATCCCAGAGAACTGGAAGCTTATATCCAAAAACTCCAAGCTGCTGCTGAACGGCTTTCCACTGAAAATAGAAAACTAAGGAAGTGGCACACAAACTTCATTGAGAAGGTATATTTTCCATCTGAAATTGAAATTGCGTCTCTTATAGCTTACCTTACCTGTTGTTTCATTTACATGTTGATGAGTATTTTAAAATTCTTTTAACAGGTTATATCGCTTATGAATATTGATCTACTTCGGCAGCAGCAGCGTTGGAAAGATGGACTCCAGGAGCTCAGAACTGGTTTTGCCAGCCTCGAGTCACAGGTAGGGTTTCATTATCATACTGCAAACTGTGAACGTTTGACTGTTCAACAGTAATCAAAATTTAAGACAAACACAGAATTAATTTTGGCTAGGGAGTTACGAGCTGGCTCAGGAATACCAACTGTGTACTAGTTAATGCCAGGTGTGAGGTAAAATCTCAGATGAGGAGGATGAAGATAATCTTTTTTATGTCATACCAGTAATGGGAGAACTTTCGGTTAGATGGGGAAACGAGAAAACCTTAGACAATGT
The DNA here is from genome assembly GCA_013396735.1 of Grallaria varia. Taxonomy (NCBI): domain Eukaryota; kingdom Metazoa; phylum Chordata; class Aves; order Passeriformes; family Formicariidae; genus Grallaria; species Grallaria varia. The sequence goes on from VWZG01001829.1 coordinate 29,849, forward strand.
AGATCAGTTGTGTCTGAGCCATTAATGCAAGGTAAAACAAAGAAATCGGTACAGATATGAGTGATCCCTAGATAGACTAGAACAAATGTATAAAATTTAGAATTAAAATGCTTTTCTGCACTGAATAATGGAAAAGACACGGTTTTGTTTGTTCACTTATCAACTGGCAACTTTTAGAGTAGAATCATAGAATCATTTAGGTTAGAAAAGACCCTTAAGATCATTGAGTGATTTGATTTTGATTAAGAATGTCATATTATCAAAGTAAATAGGTGATATTATATCACCTAAATTATTTTGAAGTATCATCCCAGTCAGTTTAATTTTTCCTGTAGCCTTCAGCAATCAAAAGACTATATTCTTAAATGGATATGTTGTTCTTAGCCACTCTAATGCAAACCCAGATTACTTTGTTGGTATTTGCCAATCAAATAAATACAATATCTCTGCAGTATGTTAGTTATTTTATTTTCATTTTCTCAAGGTAATATGAAAAATAAATAACTGCATTGATTCGGCTTTTGGTTTCTGATTTCTTTTGAAGTTTAATTTGCAGATTTTTATCTTAAAGTCAGTATATTCTGTGAAAATAACCTATATTTGCCTAAAGGTCTGTTTGAAAATTGTTTTGATATTACAAAATATTTTTAGATGGAAAATTAACTGAACTGCATTAGTCACTTTTTAAAAATCTTTGACTAGAAGTGATAAAACTTAACCAAATGTATCTTTTTTTCACCAAAAATTACAAGAAGGTACAGTCTTGCTGCTATTGTCATCAACATCTTACATATTTCTTAAATCCTATTTATGATTGTCTTAAGGCTTAATTGAGACATTTTCAGGTCTAAATTATTTGATATAACATCTTATGTTAAATTATTAGCTCGCAGTGATCTGTGTAAACACATAAGAGTTTTTTGAAATGCTGTTCAAAAGATAGCTTGCATATTATAAGAAAATAAAAGGCATGATACAGGTTTAAATCTCTCATTCAGTCAGCTCTTTATCTAATTTCTGAGTCCTGTACATTTTGGAGTAACCTTGAAGAATCTTACAGTAAACTTCAGTGAAGTTCTTATGCTTAACTTCCACAGAGACTGTTTGATTTAGATTTTTTTTGTTATTCCTATATTAATTTTAAATAAATTCCGTATATCTAGACTTCTTAATTTTCAAACTGGTTACATTACCAAAGAATATATTGAGTTAGAAGGGACCCACAAGGACCATGAAGTCCAAGTCCCTGCTCCTTACAGGACTACCTAAAATTAAACTATGTGACTTAAGTATGTTGTCCAGATGGTCCTTAAACTCTGACAGGCTTGGTGCTGTGACCACTTCCCTAGGAAGTCTGTTCCAGCAATGTGGTACTTCACTGAACTTTACTAAGATCCTAATCTTCAGACATTGTACTGTGTGCAGTTTCAGCTTATAATTATGGTCTGAGAAATAAAATGATAATAAAAATAAACATTGTTAAATTTTAGGGTTTCAAATCGAGTGATATGAAAGCTTGGAGACAACACTGGAATCATCAACTTTACAAAGCTCTGGAGCATCAGTATCAAATGGGCCTAGAAGCACTCAATGAGAATTTACCAGAGATAAATATTGATTTAACATTCAAGTAAGATTCTGGTTTTTGCCATTTAAGAAAATATTCAGGCTCAGGTTACATTAAAATGTTTATTTTTCTGTGATCTCTTTCACTTTTTAGGCAAGGCCAGTTGCAATTCAGACCTCCTTTTGAAGAAGTACGAGCTAGATATTACAGAGAAATGAAGAGATTCATCTCGATTCCAAATCAGTTTAGGGGAGTAAGTGAAGCTGAGGATGAGTCTATATTCACTGTTATGACCGAAAGAAATGCGAATGGATTTCTCACTGCTTTCACTAAAGCAGAGGATTTGTTCAGAAGGCTGACAGACGTTTCTAATGAATTCAAGGTATTTTCAATATTGGACTGACTCATGCTCTTTTTATCTTAGATTTGGGTCATTTTATGCTTCGGACACTCTAGAAGTTACTGAGCTTTAACATTTGTGCATTATTGACCTTTTCTGCAAGGCATATAAGCAAAAGCTTAGTAAGTCCATCCATGTTAAGTCAACCACTTAAGCACATGCCTAACTTGAAATATGTGTACAGTTCCCATCGAAACTTCTGTATCATAGCTGTCTTTTCAGTCCTGCTGTTTTGTTTATCCTTAAATGTGTGAATATGTCAAACCATTTTGTGCCTCTTAATTTTTGCACTAAGAGAATCTCTAGGTAGTTGAAGGAGCACAATGGTTAAACAGAATGTAGCTTGGAAACATTATTAAAGTTTTTTAATATTATTGAGAAACATTTTTTTTAGTCTGGAAAAATATTTCTTTTTCATGAAATGAAAAATAATGCTGGAAAGGAATGGATTGTCATTGGCCAAGTAGATATGGAAACTCTGGTGGAGGCACATCTTTCTAGCAAACAAGACTGGGAAAAAAACTTTAAGGCATTAAAAGTGAGAGGGAAAGAAGCAGAACGTCTTCCGAGGTAAAGTGTAACTGTTCTTTTATTTGAGCAATGTAGTCTATCAGGTACTTTAAAGGTAGTAGTAAAATAGAGATTTTGTTTTTGCGTGAAGGTATAGCTAGAACTTCAAGAATTTTTAAAATATTGATATCATTTTAAAATATTTAATTTTTATTT
>VWZG01001834.1:825-29917 GCA_013396735.1 Grallaria varia
GGGCCGGGCCGGGCCGTGTGGGGAGGCGGCCGGGCGGGGCAGTGGCTGCGGATGGCGGGGAGCAGGGCAAGGTCCTGCCGTGCGCCCTCCCGAGGCGGCGGGGGCAGAGACGCCCCAGGGGCTGCCGAGGCGCCGGCCCCGAGCGCAGCGCCCCGTGCCCGGCCCGGCCCGGCCGCCCGGCCGCCCGCGGGAAGCGGTTCGCAGCAGGAGGAGGAATAAATGTTTCCCTTTGGGTTTGGCTGGCACTGGCCCGCGGCTTCCCCGCAGGTCGGGCCTGGCCCCAGCCAGGCCTCCCCCTATGTCGTGGGTTTATGTTGAGGGCAAACGGTCTGTCTTGGCCAGTGTGTGGGCCCGGCGGTGCCAGAATGGTAACATGTAGAGGTCGTTTCGTGCCATTTTTTTTACCCTTCTAGTGTGCCGCCCACCTTTAACAGCAGCATGCGTGCATTCTGGAAGAATAATATGATTATTTTGAAAGGTATTTTAAATAGTTTAGAAAAGCTTTTACATGGAGTTGTCACCTGATACATTAAGAACTCTAAGAATTGATTTTTTTCAGCCTACAAAACAGATAAGTGCATATGCCAGGCTCCAGTTTTTCCTAAGCAGATGGTACTTTTTTCCTTAAACAGCATCCTAAAAGACACTTCTAGTTTATTCGATGACTGAAGAGGCTCTGTAGGCCTCTAGATGTGGTTGTGTATCCTACCCAGTCTACGTCTCTAAACTGTGCTCATGACTATAGAGTAGACTCGGGCGGTTCTGATGGTTAAGTAGCAAAGCAATAAGCCCCAGATAAGTGTGTTGATTTTTTGGGGGAGGGCAGGGAGGTTTTATTTTAGATAGACTGTTGCTACATGTTTCTTCAGGCTAACTGGAGAACTGCCCTCATTAGCAGTGTCTGATGTTTTTCGGAAGTGACACAAGTTTTCAGACTCTGCAATGTTGATGTTCTGTGAAAGAACATGGTCTCAACTTGCAGAAACTTTTGATGGGCAGTCTAAAATTGTATAATGGAATAAAAACCATCAACAGGCCGTCAGAAAAACATTGTGTTTTAAAGACTGAAGATTAGTATTTGTTAATTTTGGGTAATTACTATATTGCAAACTAAAATATCTCAGTTTAACTTGGTGATTTTAACTAGTTAATCTGGTAGAATTTTATACTGTCACTTGGATGTATAAAGTTGAGTGTGTGTACAAAAGATGGGGAAGGAAGTTAATGTACGTTATGTGCTTTAACATCAACCTGAGTCTTTTATTATGCAATAAATATCACTTGTCTGGAGGGAGTCGTTTTTTTTTTTTCTGGAAATGCTGTGTACCTGACTAGACCTTATTTACAGAATAGTGTTTACATGGATTTCAGTAGGTGTACCCTTATTCCTTAAAATCTGTTTGTGCAGAAAAGCTTTTAAAAGAGAAGCATGTTTTTCATGTTAGTGATGAGACAGACTGGCTGTTAACAGATGCTCCAGAAACGCTCTTTTAAAAAACTTAAGGATTCTGTGCCATAGCAGAATGTTATTGTCACAGACCTACCTGCTGAACAATGCAGTGCATCTGTGTTCAGTCACTTTTGAAGGTCAGGGGCCTTAATACCTGGTGATTTCCCCTTATTAAGAAAATACCTCTATGTCCTTATGTAAGTGGTGATGTTGAAACATTTAATCAGTTTCAACATTTGTATACATTTAAAACTGATGCTTTTTATAGGACTGTCAAAATCTCTACCAGTTTTTTTTTTTATGTTTCATGCTACTGTTGTGTGTGTCCTGTATCTTTTCCACATATTTTTTTCTGTGCCTTTTTTTTTTTTTATGAGACTTGTTTCTTACTGTGTTGAGTAATTTGGATTACTTTCAAATTTTTGAGTGTAGATCCCACTCTTTTCTCCCAGTTGTAAGATTACTAGTGGAACAACAAAGCTTATGAAAATCATTTTAGTGAAGTATAACAACATCAATTGCTCATGTAATAATTATAGAATGATCTTATTGTATATGATAAATGCATGGAGAGCTGCTGGCTAACTGATACATCTTGGAAATAGTTGTTAGAGAGGATGTCATTGTTCCTAAAAGTCTTAGAGGAGGTAGTCTACTAGACTCGGATTTTTTTCATTAATGATTTGGAAGCAATGCCAAAATTGTTATTAATAAAACTCACAGAAGAATAAGACAGGTGCTAATCAGGGAGAACAGAATTGTACAAAACCATCTTGAAGTCATGTAAAGTTATGCTAGTAAAACAAGGTGCACCTTAATGCAGCTGTGTTCAGAGGAGTGCATTGAAGATGAACATAGGCATGGGATTGTATCCCAAAATTTACTGAGTGGTGGGATACAAATATGAACAAGCAGTTCAGCAGAAGTTCCCAGTATAACACTTGGATTAAAAATATGTAGGAACAAGGAAATGATTTTTGGCTGAGTGTGTGGTAATGCTAATGATGAAGTTTTGTCCTTTAAAAAGTCATTGTTAAATGATGAAGAGTATGGGGAAGAGTTGAAAATAATAATGCCTTATGGAAAAATGCTTGCAAAAATCCTGTTCATATTGTTTGAAATAGTCAGAAACATGTTTCTTTTTTTTTCCCCCCATATGATTATTTTTAATATTGAGATTCAAGTACTTCATTCAGTTTATGCTTAACAGTATCCAATGACTAGAAAATGAAATTGAATGGGATCAAATTGAAAGCCACAAGTGGTAAATGCTAAGGGTGAGTAATAATTGTAACAAAGAAATGAGGGCAGTGGTGGATTATCCGTCTCTTAATGTTTTCAGCTTGAGTTTGGATGTCTTTCTAGAGACCAAATGCAAGTGTTTGCATCCACAAATGGATAACTGAGCAGTGTTTCAAATATGTGAATACAGAGGAGTGTAGACTGTGTTGGAGTGACCCTAATTCTGTGACGGATGTACCACCTCTTTCACGCGAGTTCTTCTGCAGGATTGTTAAGTGCATGGATGACCAAAGGGAGTAGGTCTCCAGGTGGTCATGGCATTGGCTGCCCTGCAGTGTGAGATGATAGCTCCAATATGAGAAATGCAGAGCACCCTAGGATGGCACAGTAATATTAGACTAAGTGGTCCCTGCTGGCTTGTTTCCTTCTCCCATTGTTCAGGTTTCTGGTGGCAGAATGGCAAGCTCTTCTTCCTTTCATACAGTGCAGCCTTAGTAGGGGCATTCTACTCATGATAGTTGTTCTTGTTATCCTTTGACTACACTATTTTAATAGACCAGTGGGCCTTCTGACTTGAAATTCCTTTGGTCTTCTAAGCAAGAATGGCTTCCTGACTGTTTTGTGGTAGGTGGTGATAGGTTTGGATGTTTTATTCTGAAATCCAAGGGGCAGGAAGGGGGAAATCTTTAGAAAATAGATTTTGTTTGTATTGCTTCTTTGTGTTTGGAAAATATTCTAGATGTGTGACCTAATAAAGGCTGAACTGCCAAAGGTATTTCAGATGTTGAGGGCTGCATCAGTTCCTAAGTGGTAAGAACTATTACTGGGAGAAAGATCTGTTGTTACTGCAATGTAGTGCATTCACCAGTGAGAAGGATTGAAGTTATTGGTTATAACAGATCTCTTTTGGCATTAGAGAAGTCTTGGCTGAGAACCATCTTCCTGCAAAGTTGGAAGGATTTAAGAGTTTTGGGCTCTGTCTGACAGGGATTTTTCCAGTTGGAAGCCTTCATGTTCATCATTGTTTCTCTCCCTGTAATTCAATTTGTAACTACCTAGAAAGCTAGGAGCATGATATCTCCTTGTATTCCTTGTTGGCGGTTTGAAGAAAACAGGTAAACCTATTGTAGATAGCTTTGGCTCTTAATTTTTTTTACTTTAAAATGTCAGTGAAAGCCCTGACTTCACAGTCCAACTCTGTTCCCTCTGGGGTTCTGTAGGTATTGTTGGGGCTGTACTGGGGTGCACATTGTTCTTAGTTGTCCTGTACAGGTACAGCACTTACTGTGTCCTTTAGTCATGATCACTCCAGGGGCTAGTCTTACATTTGTGAGCTCATTAAAAGGTCAGTTATCATTTATTACTTAAAAAGGAGAATGGAAATGTGAAGTCTCAGACAAATTAGTATGCTTAATATTGACGATTGAACCTTACTTTGTGTATCATGGATAGCTTCAGAGGTTGAGGCCAGAGAGGACTGCAGATCTAATCCAACCTTATATCACAGGCTCTGAGGTGCCTTTTTTTTTTAATGTTTTATTGCCAGAATACTACTAAATCTTACAGTAATAGATCATATTATATAGCTGGGAAAGTTACCCCCCAAATTTAATTTTTCTAAGACTTAAACCTGTTTGTGTGAATTTAATTTGTTTCTTTTCATTACATCTTGAGAGATAGCTATCCACATACGTCTGCCTGTATTTACTTAATATGCTGATGATTATCAGATCCATATGCTGCTGTTATGGTCTGAAGTCCTGCTGATCCTTTTGAGTCTCTCGTGTTCTTTCATTCTTTCAGTGTTTTCATGGCTTTGCTTTCTGTGCAGTAGCTGGTGCAGGACTGAACTTGAGAACAAAGCGCTGCTCTAGCAGTCACACAGTTGCTGTAGTAAAGCACCCTTTGGATGCCCCATCCCTGGAAGTGTTTCAAGGCCAGACTGGATGGAGCTCTGAGCAACTTGGTCTTGTGAAAGGTGTCCCTGCCCATGTCAGGGCGATTGGAACTTCAAGGTCCCTTCCAACCCAGACCATTCTGTGATTCCCCATACATATATTTGTACTGGTCTTGTACTTGTGCCCAGATAATGACCCCTCTCAAAGTCTTTTCCATCCTTTTGAGATAGTTTCTGGGATCAACCTTCATTTTTATATAGGACTGTGCTCTTGTTAATGTTGAAAAAACCTTATTCTGGCCTGTCCCGACCTTCCTCAAGTTGTATCAGAACACTGATAGAGGACTTTGTATCAGAAAAACAATATTACTTATTCCCTTTCCTCTCTACCAGCTTCCACCCCTGCGCCCCTTTCTGCCCCAGCAGTGTAACTTAGTGTTGTTTACTTATGGGTTGCAGACAATAGTGAGATAGGCTGGGGTCAAGGTACAAGTTCTGAAGAATGCTTAATGTCCTCACAGTAGTGTTTTCATATTAGCACTTCTCTGAGGTTTTAAAAATGGGAGCTACTGAAAAGACCAGCATAGTCCTTAACTAGGACAGTATGTATAACAGTCACGAAACAAATCCTAAACATAAAGCTTGTTAACCTCTAGTTTTTAATACATCTGAGATAGAAATTAGAGTATAAAGTAAGTTAATAGGTCTTAATTAAAATATCAGACAATACTAGATCAAACACTTTGGACATTAACTGTGTTTGACCATTACTGCTACTGAAAGTGCCAGGTTTAATTTCCTGTGAAGCCACAGTGTTAGTCTTTGCTAGTCTACTACTTTACTAGAATTTTTGTATCAGTTCTATATCAAAACCTAGAAATGCCAGCAATAGCTTAAAATGGTAACCATTTATAACCCATGTCATCTTTTATCCACATCATTGGAGTTTCTTCTGGCATAATGAAAAGCCATTCATTCACTTATTCAATTCATTCAAATATTTACATATTTTGGACTATATGGTTGACCCAAACAACCTATATTTTAAAGAGGTTTAGTATTTGTTGTTCTGTTAGAGAGCACTTTCTTGTGGCCGCAGGATACGATTTAAATTTTCTGGCTAGACTGTTTTTGTTCTTCACTTGTTGAACATTTGCAAATTTGTGGGTTTGTGTTTTTATTATGGTTCTATCATTCTTACTTTGTAATCTTCACAACTTTTGTTAATTTCTTTTGTTGTTAGGATGATGCTTGCCCTTCTAGGGATAGGGATGTATTGTATTCTTTTGCTGGCATTTCAGTTTTTGTAATTTTTCTAATTTGACATGGCCATCATCAATGCTTCTTTTGGCATTTTTATAAGACTTTTTGTAACAGTTGTTCTCGCTTCCTTTGTAAACTGCATTTTTTTTTTCAGTACTCTGGGCTTTTTCTCAGTGATAAAATTGTGGCTTCTTGGGCATCTAGTAAAACACTTAAATAGATTTCAACTACTTACAGTTTTATTTCTACCTATCTTCTTGTGATTTGGGCAGTAATTGATTTTGAACTTTCTGAGACAGCCCCTCTTAAAGCATCAGTGATAAATGTCTGGTTTGACCTAAATTTATGTCTATTCCATTTGGCTTGACTTGTTAAGAACAGGCTTTGTTTCTTTTAGATTTCCCAGAAGATTAACCTTTCAACAGCATTTATTTCACTATGTTTGCCTGTTTGCTCAGGCAAGTAACTAGACTTTATAAATGTGGAAGAGGGTTTAATTAAGGAGGAAAATGTTTGTTTGCTGTTTGCTTGAAACTGAACAGTATTGCCATTGGTACTGACATGCTTAGGTAGGACAGCCTCAGTTACTGATATTTCAGCATGCACACTGTTGTCTATTGACACAGTCCAGTAGGAGCAAGGGACAAAGGCTTCTTGACAAGGTGAATGAGGTAAAGAAGTGAAGCTTTACTTGAAAGCTAGCACCGGCTTTTATAGGGTTCTGGTGGAAGGTTCTGGAAAGGGGCGGAACTTGGGCGGAGCATGCAAATACAAACCAATCAAAGGAAAAGGGGGTGGTAACACTGCACTGTGGCAGTAGTCAGCCAATCAGGGAAAGGCACATAACATGAAATACAAAAATATATGATTTTAAACAAAACCGATTAACACCTATTTTTAACAATCACAACCTCTATTTCTAATAACAAAAACATCTCTAACACTTAAACGAAGACTGTGTTCACAGGTTCTTCTGCTCTTTCATGGCTTTCTTCTTGCTTTTCATTTTCTTTCTTCCATCTTTTATACGCTTCTCGTTTCTGGCTTCCGACAGTCTATGGCTTTTCAAAGACAGTATGAGATAAAGATTATACCTTTGTGGCGTTTCTGTAGTTGAGAGAAATACTAGGCTCTGTTTCAAATGGGACTGTAGAGCGAAGTAGAAAGGTTTTTCTGAAGTCAGAGGGGGTGTGGCTGAATTGAAGCCTTGGGCCTGTCATGCCCAGTATGTGGTGTAACATTTGACAACAATTTTTCTTGTGCAATTTTGTAATCTAGTAATTTCTTCCTATGCATGTAGGGTGCCCTGAGGATTGTAGAAGTATTTTCTTGTTTTTCCCTGTAAGGGGGGAAGGCATCAAATATGGAGGGTAGTGGGAATGCTGTGGTGAGAGCTTGGAAAGCTCCTAGAGACTGGGGGAAGATGGCTAGGAAGAAGGAAGCACAATAGCAAGAGAGAGAGGACATCAGAGTGCTTTGAAAACAATTGTATTGCTGGCTCTGAAGGATGTGAGTTATGCAATTGAGTTTAAGATGGTCTAAAGCCATGGTGAAACCCAGGCGCAGCCCCTTCATTTTCCTGAGGTGAGCTCTTGCAGTTGTGTGACAATTGGTAGGTGAATTGGAGAGGAACTTGCTTTGTGAGTCTGTGACCTGATCTAGCTGAAACCATTACTGTGCTGTTGTGAGAACTAGTAAGACTTAATGGAAAAGGTGCAGCCGGGACCATGAGTGTGACCACTGCCTGATGGCAGGTCAGTTTTAGCTTGTTTTAAGCTGATAGTGAAACCTACCTTTACCCTTTCCAACTGCACTCATCTGCCAGTGATGCTTGTCCCAGGTTGAGCCAGGTCAGGGAAGTAAATCAGTAGAAAATGTATCCAATAAAAAACCCTCTGTGAATAACTTTTTGCCAGTTGACTAAAACTACTTATGGTAGGATCAAGTGCACTGCAGTACTAACAGAAGGTAGATGGTGAGCTGGCAGGACTGGTTTGGAAGATGAGTTGAATAGAATGAGAGTGTTCTTAACTGTGAGACTGGAATTACTAAGCTGTCTCATTTGCTGCAGAACGTTGACAATTAGTGTGACCAGAAGCACCTTTCATGCACTTCCTAGTTGTGGTGGGTAAACCAGCTGGTGTTTATCATAAGTGAGAATGGTAGTTTACTTAGCTGAGACTGTTAATTAGAAGCTCCAGTTGCTGCTTCAAAGTTGTGATAGGAATGGTGAATTGAAGTTTTTTTACGGGTTGAGCACCACTTGTAGTAACTTTTTTTCTGTATCTGCTAAGGAGAAAAGAGCATCTGTACCTAGGCTGACTGCTCATTCTGTAATGTGCACTTGCCAGTGCTCTAAGTCTTGCTTTAATCTTTCTACTGGCTTGATGTTAGCAAGTTTGAAAACTGAATGAAAAATCTTGATCTTTGAAAAAGAATTTTTGGAATATCCTTTTCTGTAAATTTTAAAAAAGAGGACTGTTTTTTCTCCAAGTAACTGAGTATCAGCTAGATACATACTTGGGTGCATTTTTGAAGTTCAGCACTTTAATGTAAAACCAATGACATATTTCCTTCTTTAATCTCATGGCTGACTACTACTGCTAGGTCTCTCAGGGATTTTTATGTTTTGGTTTTTTTATGTTGAGGGATCTGCAAGCTCATACCATGAGACCTAGGCCTGTTTAAATCACTTAGAAAAAGAACTTAATTTGGAAATTTTCACTTGGAAAAAGTTTTGTTTCTGCTAAAAGAATTGTGTTCTGCTGAGAACACAACGCAACACTCCTTTAAAAGAAAGCCAAAAACATGTATGTATGTATGTGTTAATGTAAGTTGCTGACCAAACAAAAGCTTTACAGTGAGTTTTACACCATAGTATTTTAAACTTTTAACTTTTTTTAACCTTTAAAAATGCTAGTAAACGCAGCTGTTTTAAATAGTACTTGCTGATGACGCTATATGTGCAAATACAAGGCTTTGCAAAAAGCCTATTTGTGAAGCTATTGCTTCCTAAAGTGTAGCACTGTTCAATTTAGGAGCATCTGTAAGGAAGTAACTAGGAAGTGGTTGATTGGTTGTGGATAGTTGTTTTGAAGAAACAAATTTCCTCGTTACCAGCTGCGCTTTAAATCACATGAGCTCTGACCTCTGCATAGAGTGGTTGGATTAAGGGCTGTAGTTGAGCATCTCTAACTTGTTATGTAAAAAATGAGATCTACTTGGGGAGTGTGCAGGATTATGCTGTGTGATGGCTGACTTGCTTGTGGGTGGAACTCTGTGTCACCAAAAGGAACCATCTGATGGCGTTTGAGATGGGGCTTTTCTCAAACTATTTTGCTGCTTTTTAAAGAAAGCGTTGTTGACTTAAACTGTAGCTTGCTTTCAAAACAACAAAAAAAGAGTATTACGTACAGATTTTTCCCTTTGTTTATGTATTCTATAATTAGCTTCTCCAGAGATTTTCATAAATGCGTATTTTCTTTTGACATATCAAGAAACCACGCAAATACACCAAAAATTTGGAGGGTAAACCAAACAGACTTCACAAGATGCAGTAAAATGTCAAAAGTAATGGAAAACAGTGACAGAATTACCATTGAATGGAAGTTTATTTTGTCATGTCATCCTCATTTTGTGTTATTTAATGCTGTAATAGGGAGCAGGGAGAATCCTAGTAGAAATGGTAAGGGTAAAAGTAAGGCAAAGTTGACAGTATATATTTGCAAGCCAAACACTAAACTTTTTTTTTTTTTTAAATGCATCATTTCAGCAGTTAAAACGCAAACGCAGTATTGCACACTTTTTTTTATTTTTTCCTGTGGAGAATGTAACCTGGTTTAGGCAAAATTTCTCTAGCATGCGTTAGCTAAACTGAAGGTGTATGTGAATCATCCCATTTCAGACAATCTTAACTCAGAGCTGCTGAACACTGGCTTCTCAAAACGATGAACTTACATAGCCCTACAGAATTCTTTTTTTGGCTAGGATTTCATATGAATATGAGGAGGATCAGACTGCTCCCACTTGATAACAGTCAACAGCTAGTCAGGTTAGCTGTTACAGCAGTAAATGTAGAGAGAAACCAGTTTCTAGAGAAGGAAAAGCTATTCTTGTGCCTATAAAGAATTAAATGTGATTCTCTCTAAAATTCAGACATGATCATTTTAGCCTCTGCTTCTGTGACTTTCTGTGTTGCAGATTAGGTGAAAGGGTGGGAACAGGGAAGTGTTGATAAACTTTAGAAGAGTATTTTTCATTAAAAATACCAACAGTATTTTTTATTGTGATTAATTGATTTGGTTGTATTTATTTTGTGAGCATTTTTCTATTAATGCTACGTCATGGATGACTAGTCTTTATGTGTATATAAATGAATGTGGATGTTTATAATATATAAATAACTATAGATTCTTGCACCTTTTTAAAAGCAGAAGGAAAACAGGGCGAGCAAATTAAAAAATATTATACAGTAGTAAATGAAGAACAGGGAAATTGAGCATTCAAACATGGGGGAAGGAATTCTTTAATACTAACCTCCAGTAGTCCCTGCTAAATGTAACCCACATACATGAGGATTATTTTGTTATTTAGCTTTACAGAAGTAGTTGCAGTCACTTCCAATTTTGTTAGGATTCTTTTGACTCCAGCCAGATAGAAAATAGTGTAGTCATCAATTGAAAAAGAAATTACTTTTGTTTTATTAAGAAACAAAAGCACTAGTATGAAATGTTTTGTGGGAAGTAATGCTTCAATTGCTATGTTTTTATTTCAAAACTTGTTAGTATTTTCTCTTTAAGTCTCAATTATCTTGGTCACCATTCAGAATTTGTGTGTCTGATTTTGATCATGGTATCACTTCCTTGCAGAGATATTGCATAACGTTAAAGGAAAAGCAGTGCCAGCCATCTGTTAATGCTACCAGAGCCATGTGTAGCAGCTGTAAGCAGCAGTTCTTTCCTCCCTTCCTTATGTCCAAGCAGGCATATTGACCTATTCATATCCTCCTGCTATATATAATTATGAATTATGGAATTACTATTTCAGAATAATTCAGTCTTATTCTTTAATGCATAACTTCTTATTTTTTTTCTGAGAATACTATTCTCAGAATTTTCCTTAAGCTTATTTCATTTAGGGTTTTTTTTTTAATTAGAAAAGATTAAAAGCTTTGAGTATTATTGGGAAATAAGCATAACTTGTGCATTTGGTTATGAGGAGGATTGATTGTGAATGTTGTTATTAGCACAGTGTCCAAAAATTAACACTTTTTTTTCCCTCTCTCCCCTGCTCTTTGAAGTTACATGTAATATTTTGCATTTTTTTCTCTTTCCCAGTCTTATTGGTCCTGTTTTCTAGAGGAGGTTCCCCTTTGGTTTCTATGTTCTTTTTTTTTCCAAAACACTTTTACTTTTTTCTTTAAATCATTATTCTCACTCTTTTTTTCTACACTGCATTACTTGCACATCTGTGCAAGCAGTCTGCACATTTTGTGACTAATGAGTGATGACAAACTAGTCACAGATGCCTAAGAGTGATTAGGGCACTGTCAAAGGATAGTCACTGAAGTGGGAAGCTCATCTAGAAGTGACCCTTGGTAGTAATTGGGGAACCAAATTTGATTCTTACAAATAAGCAAAATCTGTCTTTGCAGCCTTCTAAGCCAACCAACTCTAGCAGTTTCTAAGGAGAACAATTTACTTTAACAGATCAGCCTGACTTCCTTGAATTTAAAAGCTGGAGTGTGTTGTTCCAGGATTACTTAGTCAAATTAACTATTAGCTGCTACGTTCTGTTTACTTGCTTTCCTCTGTTAGTGGCTCTGGAGCCTGTGTTTTCACATGAGAAACAGATTCAACATGCTGTCCTGGTAAAAGATTTTTTTTTTTTTTGTTTCTTTTTGATCCCCCAGCCCTGCTTCCCTCACTTGAGTTGAACGGGTGCAGTGTGACCACAGCCTCGAGTACCAGAGCTGGCTTGAGTCAGGCAGCAGGAGCACGGAGCCAAGAGCAGTGGGGGAGAGTGAGCAGAGAAATGACCTTTCTCTTCTAGTAATGGTGAACTGCTAATTTGGCTCAAGTCATGCTTGGAAATCGCTCCTTGAAACCGAATGACATAAAGTAGAGATTTAGTGTTTGCTACCTGCTTATTGTAAATCAGTGAGATCAGGCTCTGCTTTACTGTCTTCTGCTGTCTTCCTGACTTTCAGCAGGGGAAGAGCCATTGTCACTAAAGATCAGAATAGTGAAAAATATCAAAATGGGCTTGGGTTTCAGTTAGTTTTCCATCTTTTAATTAGCTGATAGTATTTTTTAACAATGGATCATTGTTGAAAAATCAAATTTTCCTGAAATAAATATTTTCATCATAAAAGGAAAAATCCTTTAACCCTTGGAAATATTGTTGAAGCCATTTGTGATGTTGTTTATATTCTAGGCTCAAAATAATATGTTGTTACTTTATTATCTGTCATGTGATATGTTTAAAGAAAGTCATAGTAGTTTCAAGGATTTTAAGTATTTTCCTAAAATTTGTATGAGAGCATATGAATTTAGAGGAAGTTCATTCTTTTAGGTGAGAACTTAAAGGCCTAAAATCATTATTTTTCACTTTTTAATGCTTTTTTCTGTTCCTTTAATAGTGGGGGGCAAGTAACCTAGATTAGTGTAGGATAAAGTTGAGCTTTCTCTTCTGTTCAGCAGGTTGAAGGAAGTAATCTCTATTTTGTCTGCTTTAATTTTCTGTTAAACTCAAAAAAGAGATGCTATCTGAATGTCGTACTTGTGATTTCTTTCTAGCTTAGCTGCTGATTGAGAATGACTAACATTGGGGAAATTCCGCCTTGGTGTAGCACCACCTCATTGGTGCTGCTAGGGCTGAACAGGCTTTGTGATGCCTTGGAACAGGAAGCTTTGTTCAGGCAACCTGCTGCCAACTTAGAGATGTGCCTGTGTATGTTAGGGCAGCAGCTGATGGTTGTGCCTGCATTGAAACCATTATATTTGATAGCAATGCATATAAAAAGAGTTTAATATCTCCAGCTTTTTAAATGACGGTCTTTTAAATTGCTATGCTAGACATTTAAAAATAGAAAGCTTGCCAAAGAATGTGTTAGAAAGGTTAAATGTTTGCTAGTTCCCAAGCTTTGGTGCCGTTTCTTCTAAGCCATGTCTTTTACGAGGCCTGTAATAGGTAAATGGTTATAAGCACGTATAGGCTTATGAGGAATTCTGTTGTCTATACAAGTTGCATTAAGTGCCTGAGTTGACATCTTCCATGTTTAGGCTTAGCTTTTTCACTTTTAAATGTTGTGTTGTCTTACTGCTGAGTCCTTCTTGAAATCTTAATAATTTAAACATACTGTCCTTGACAAATTAATTACTTTCCATAATGGCATTTGAAGATGATCTCTCCTTTCTGATTATGTTTGCAAAAATGTTGTGTAGTCAAAGTAAACAATCATAATACTCTTCCTTTCTGTTTATTTCTTTTCAGCTATCAGTGGCAGAACTCGACCACTGGCTGGGCAGATACGAAGAGTTTGCATTTAGTCTTTTCTTGTTTGAACAACAGATGCTTCAGAAAACATTTATTTGTCTCTAGTGTAGTATGAGAAATGGTGGATTTCAATTATAGGATTTTTTTTTCTTTTAAAAGGGCATAGTTTGATCTTCTTGTGAGTTTTAAGAATGTGCTTTTGGGTTTCAGTGCTGTTCCTTGAATAACTAAGAGCTTTGCACATCAGTTGGAAGTGACTCTATTGATAGGATCATATACATGTCAGGTATAAGGCTGTACTAGTTTGGCTGAAGTAATTTGAAGTCTGATTATTTTGATTTTTTCTGTTGGTGGTTATATATAGCCATTGTAAAAGCAAAGGTGGCTTGAAGTTGAATTTTTTTGACTAAGCATTAGTATATCCCAAGCTATGACGTTTGGAAAGTTTAAGCATTGAATGCAATAGTTTTAGTTTCCTACTAAGTTGATATTTAATCAAACTAGTTGGCTTTCTACACAGAATCATAAATAACCAAACTGTTCTCAGAATTGCCCAAGACTGATACGGACTGTGAAATCACAAGCTCAAGGTTCAAGGAGAGAATTTGCTGGCTGTCTTTGGTTGATGCAGAGATAAGACCTTTAGCAGATAACCTGGTTTGCATTCACTCGTTTTATTCACTTCTAATGATCTCCTACTTGAGGCTGGCAGTTGATTTCCTGTTACTGGGAACTTGCCCAGTTAAAATGGTGGAAACCTCTATTACATTCTCTTAATGTTAATCTTTGATTATTTCTTTCTAAATAATTCTTTCTAGAATAACTAGGAGAAACTACTCTTCTGCATTTATAGTACTATGCCCTAGCCCTCCAAAGGATTTTCAGAACCCTGAAAAAAATTCTTTTCAGTTCCTAGCTGCCACCTTGCGTTTTTAATTTTTGCCTTGTCAGCCAAGCATAGTGTGTACCAGCATTATTTTCACTGACATGGTCCAAATCACCTATCACCAGGTGAATCAAGTATTGCTGATTCCAAAATGAGCAGTGCTTGCATCTTCTTTTCAGGCACATCTAAAGTCATCCTTTTTTCTCCACAGTTCACGCTGTGGTATAGAAGACTCTGTGGTGTGATGCTGAAGGATGTGATGCTCATATACCTTTCAGGATTTTAGGAATTATTTCAACTATTCTTAAATATAAAATATAAACCCAACTCTCTTAGTAAATTGCGAAACTTAGGGTTCACTTTTTATTTGTCATGAGTCTTTATATTAAACAAAGAGATTGTAGCTGCTCATGTGTGTCTGGGGGAAAAGAGGGAGAACTGCTTTTTGCTTACTCATGTTACGTCCTGCATCACCTGCTATTGCCTCTTAATCTAACGTTTTTATCACTTCAGCTTTTTTGCATTGATGTGTACTGAAACTTTCAATAATTCCCATAAACCTTTTTATGAAAACATTGGTATCATAAGACTGTGATTTCATGACTGCTCTCGGCTTAATTTAGGACAAAACTTTACACTGCCTGGAAATGTTCTCTTGACTGGCTAGGGCAGGCTCAAGGGAGCAGAAACCCGATTTGCATGCTTGAAGTGGTCTGGAAAATGCAGTTTAAGAAAAATAGTGTTCTCTGGTAGTAATAGCTGACTAAAAAAGTAGCCCAAGTTTCTTTGTTTGCTTTTAATAATTGTTAGATAAAAAGAGATGCTCTTTCCTCTGCAGTAGCTGTGGAAGGCTAAAAAATACATCAAACTATTGTCTCCTCATTAAGATGCTCCAGGACAATGAATTTTTTTGTTCTGGCCCCTGCCTACTTATCCTTTAGCTTTTCATGGTCCGAGTATTAAAATTGAATATGTAAAATCCTGCTGCAGTTCTGTGGTGTAATAATGGGTTAACAGAGGTAGTATAAATCCTGCTTTTGAAAGGAGAAAATCATGTGGGACAAAATAATAAATTTAGCCTTCTTTTCCTGTTTTCTTTTTTCCTGTTTTCTTTTTTCCTGTTTTCTTTTTTCCTGTTTTCTTTTTTCCTGTTTTCCTGTTTTCCTGTTTATTTTCTTTTTTTTAAATTTTAATGATCTCTGGTATCTTTTCTGGCATCTTTTACTCCAGATAACACTCTGGCTTATCTAATAGCTGGGAAAAAAAGGTTTGGTTAAGCTGTTGCCTTCTTCAAATACAAAGTGAAGCTGTGTTTCTGAATTGTAGGAGACAATTGGATGACACCAAATGCCCTGTTACATTTTTAGGTTGTCTCGCTTATAGAGATGGCAACAGAGCCACCTTCCTGCTGAGCTGGCAATGCTTAACTGGTTCGTTAGTTTTTCAGGCTTGGAAAGAAAAATGACACAGAATGACATTGTGGTCAAGAAAACATATAATCTGACAATCATTTATGTATTGTGTGAAATGGAAAAATTTGTTTTTCTGAAGAAAAGTCATGTATAAGAATAAATCTATTTTCAAAATGAAGGCACTTGCTGCACTAGTTGTCCGTGTTACTCTGTTCTGCTTTTAAAGCTCTAAATGCTTGAATTTCTTGAAAGATATTTTAGTGTGTAAAATTTCATAATTTTTTGAACTATATAAATTACTGTGTTAATTCAGTACTATAAAACATACTTGATGCATTAGAATTTGGCTTACATTTCTTTTCCCCTTCTGCCTGAAATAGGTATATTGTGCATAATGAACACAAATGTGCTCTACTGAAGTTACTCAATTTTTAAATTAACGCTGAGAGTTTCCAGATTTGCAAGTAGACTAACTTCCTGATAGTTTTCTCCGAGGTTATGACTGGTATCCACAGCTTTTAGACTTCTGCCTAAGTGGCACTTCAGTATATTGAAATCTGGAAATATTTAAAATGTGGTTTTCAGATTTTTTTTTCCCCTCTAAAAGACATATGTATGGTAGAAACACTTAATTTAAAATTAATTTTAATGATAAAAATTTGTAAGGACAGATTGGATTGCCAGCATCCAGTTACCAGGAAGGCATTGTATTTTTACAGCCACAATGAGTAGCAGTCTGGATTAAGAGAGTTGGAGGGCAGTTGAACTCCCAGCCAGTCAACGGAGAGCTGATTAATGTTGTCCCAGGAAGTAAGAAAACACTTTGGCTGACTAGCCACAACTGGGCACAGTAAGAAGTTACTTCTCACTGTGACCAAGAACTCCGTTTGCAGAAATTACTGCATAACTGAGAGAAGATGAGAAGTAGGGAGGCCTGCTCGTCTTGGCAATAGGAAATCTCTCTAGCCTTAATATACCTCTTAGTCATTTAAGCTATCCGGGCAACATATGCTTCTTGGGAAAGGTAGTGGCGGGGGATTTGTGTCTGTGAATCCTTTTTAAAGTTAGGTGCACTGCATGATCATTGTCTTAACTCATTTATCTTTATTTTTGAAAAAAAAAATGTGTCTAGTGTAATAGTGAAGTATATTTTGGGAGAAACTGACTGAAAGTAAATAATGCATTTTAATGAAATCAATGGAAATGCCTTTTTTAGAACTTTCAGAGAGTGTGCTCCTTTTTGGATGGGTTTTTTACACATATTTTCACACTTTATGTAGCTGTGCTGAATTGCAGGACTGATACTATAGCTGATTGCCTCTGTGTATGTGTAACAAATAGAAAATGGTCCAGAAGCTGTATAAAATTTATGGTTCCATTTCAGCTTGCTGAGCTTTCACATGCAGGAAGTTTGTAAAGAAAAATGGTGTGTTGCTGCCCTAGTGATCTGTCAATGCAGTGTTTGAATATATCCGGGGAAACAGCCTAGAAGTGTTGCCCTTCATCAACAGAATTAAGTCAGAGAGTTGTATCTGGTGAAGAACATATTGTGATTATGCCATTTACTTCTGAGGCCTATAGGCTAAACATACACAGATAACCTCTGAAGCTTGGACTGGAGTTGAAGAATCAATACAGTATCAGTAGGTTTTATTCAATGGTATTAATCATTCCCAGTTATTTATTTTCTAGAAGGTATTTGACTATGCTATTTGAAATACAACATTTATTTGTAGTATCAGAGTGGGACTTGGTTAGTTCATGGCAAATAGCTTTTTTAGCTATGCTAGGTTTCATTTATAAAAGTGAAGTAAATGAAAACAAAAAACAAACAAACAAAAAAACCCCAAAAACCCCAAAAAAACCCAACCCCAACCAAAGCAAATTGCTGTTACATTTTGTTAACATTCTGTAAAATTACCCTAGTCCAGGATTTGGCAGAACTGCAATTCCAAGTCACGTTTTCTGTAAAGTGTTTGAATTCTGTACTGCGGAATGTGGTCACCTGCTTTCCAAAATGTAGAAATGTACCACCCTCACATTTAGGTAGCTTTAGTTTTACTTATAAAATATTTGTTTCTGAGAAATTTGCTGACTTGTGTATTCTAAAAGCAAGTTTGTCTTTTTTAGGAAATAAAACCTCAAAGCCATTACAACCATGGATATAGCGAATCTCTTGGACGGAAAAGTCACATTGATGACTACAGCACTTGGGACATTGTTAAAGCCACACAGTAAGTTTATTTTTGAGTGTTAGATTTGTCTGTATCTGTATTAGTTAGAAAAGTAAAATATATTGTATTATTTGTGTAAAGTGGAAGATAAACTGTATTTGTGAGTACAATAGCAGAAGATTTCAAGAGTGAACTCTACAAAATTACCGTTATGACAAATTTATGAGCATTGTATGAAAATATATGGGAGAGATTATGGTAAGTCGTAAATATAGGTGGTTGGTGAACAGATTATTGGAAGAGTGCATGAGGTTTTCTTCCTGTTGGTACTGATGTTTTTCTGAAGGTGATGATTAAGAGGTAAGTAGGCAACCTTTATATACAAACACAACAGTTTAATTGATTGATAGATTGGAAAGAATGTGTCCCTGTAACTTCTTTCATTATCTCTGATTCTGCAGTTTCAGTGCTGCTATAAAATTGAGTGTTTTGCTTGAAAAGGATTCTAGGAGTAAGCTGTGTGCAGATTTAGTAATCGTGTTCTTCATGCACATGAATTATACAAATTTGTTACACAGTCCTGCAGTACATACTAATTTACAAGACTTTCTGGAGAGCTGTCATGACACTACCTTTTTAGTTTGCTATTGTTTGCCATTAAGAAACCACCACTGCTGTCACTTTTCTTCAATGAGCTAAGATAGAGGATTGTAAGATTTTTATTTTTATTGTATTTTTAATTTGAATGCTTAAATCATTATGTATATTGCAGAGTTATTTGCCTTTTCCATCTTAAGGGAAAATTTTTCTTTCTTTTTTTTCCTAAAAGACACCTCCCACAACTGAAAGCAGCTTTGCAGATCTGCATGTGACACAGGCCCAGTTTAGGTTTGGGAAGTATATGTACTTTCCTTCACTTTTTGTTTTGAGTTCTAAGGAGTTTAGCTTCCTGAAACAGATGTTGACTGACTCTGCAATTATTGCTCTAAATACTTTAATAATACTCCTACAAGTATTAATACTAACATTGGAGGATTTTTAGAAGTCAAAATATTGGCACAGTATCAAACTAGCTGCTTCTTATAAAAGCATGGAAATGTGACAGCAGAAGCTCTTTTACAAGTTACCTGCTTCTGTTCTTGGATGCTCATTGCTTGTTTGAAAACCTAAAACACCTTTGTCCCCACTGGCCCTCAAATTTAGGCTGGTCTATGCTTTCAGTTGAGTTGTTAAAATTCTTTTCTGGTCTCCTCAAACAGGAATCAATGGGTCTGAGTTACCATTTTGTTCCTTCCCAGTCATGGTGAGATGTGATTTACACAGATGATGACATATCACCAAAGAGGGCTGCAGTTTCATATCATAGCCCTAAAGGTTAATATTACAGGGAAGGGGGCAGTCAGCATGATCAAGTTGTGCTATCCAGGCAGCACTTCCCTGACTAGAGGGGCGAATTCACCTTTGTTTTGAGCATTTACTAGAATTTGAAGGCAATGTTATATAAAATGTCTGTTGTAAAGAGAAATGTCTCTGAAATGTAAGGCAGAAAGTAAACTCACCAAATATCATAAGGCTTACAGTAAAATAAATAATGCTAATATATTGATTCGGTGTTAAATATATATACTTTTTTTACTGAAATGTTGTAGTTATTCACACTTACAGAAACATATCATATGTATGCATGAAAATAGGTGATCTTATCCTCTACCTTTTGTCCTCTAAAATCAGTATTCACTTAGATTAAAGTATTTGCTGACTTTCTTTACTTTTATATTCAGTGCTAATGTAAGATGTCACAAAAAGTTTTTTGTAAAAAAAGGCCACTCATCAATCTCCTAAAATCATTCCCTCAAGCAGTTCAGTAAGTTCAAGCAAAGTGTAGCAAAATAGAATAAAAATTATTTTAAGTCTCTTGGTTTGGGTGGGGTTTTCCCTAGTCCAGTTTCTCCTGTGAAAGTAACTAGTTATGTTATTCTTGCAATGTACATGAAAGTCAAGATCATAGTTCCTTAAACTTTTAAAATGAAAAAAAATGGGATGAAAATGTTTCAAATGTTTTATATATGCTATCTGGCTGTAGAATTCTTTTTTGAGATATTATTATTGAGACTAAATTACAGAGAAATAAAACAATGTTAGTGGAATAATGCATTTGATTTTATGTTTTTTTAAGCAAGGAAAAATAAGAGCTTGCAAACTCCACACATTTTTCCATAAGTATTTATATGTTGTTTCACATCTTATTGAACTGTTTCAGTACTTATCTCCTTAATCTGTAGGTTGGACACATTGCATTAACATGCTCATATGCTAAGAGCTACAAATCTAATGGTCTCTTATGGTCACATTAAGACTTTGTATAGGAAACAGTGGTTCTCATTGAAAAGAGTTTATTGATATTGGTGCTTTCCCCCCATTATGCTCCTGGTAAGTTCTCCCACAGGCTTGGGGTCCTAGGCATCCTTTATATCAAAAATAGTCTCTGTTTTCATTTTGCAGAAACTTCTGCCGGAGTGAAAGTGATAGTGTTTGATTTTAACAAAGAACACTTTTCACTGGCTTTATTATAAACATGTCCAAGAGCATCTAGGTAGCTTTAGAAGTAGTAGTGTCTCAGTCCTTCATCCGCAGATGTAAGAATATTTGTGTAATTTTTTGGCATCTTATATTTGGTTATAGCAAAATTGTTTTGTTCATGGAAACTTTCCACTGTGTTTCTGAAAGCAGAAGCAGGCCACTCATCTGTATTTGAAAAACTGTTTTCAAAGGAGTAGTAAAAAAAATCATCCATGCTTGCCATTTCCTCTGTGATAATCAGTGTTCTTACTGGAGCTCCAAGGGAATGAAGTCTTGTTACTAAAGGAAAAAAAAGGTAGTAAGTGATTTAAAAGTGAAATGTAATGGTGATATGTTTGGTACATTTATTTCTGTCTCATTTGGCAGCAGTAGCCCTCTGTCTGGAGTCACAATTTTTAATATGATGTCTTGGGGTTAATAACTTGATGTTGCTGCCTCTGTTTTGTTTTAAATCTTCTAAGCTGTGATACTGAGGAGAAGTAGCAAATGTTCACAGGTAGAGAAGTATGTGATGGGTTGTTGCTAAGGAGAACAAAATCTGTGGCACATTAATCCTTGCATTGTGTTATTCAGCTCTGTTGAGAGTGAATAGGCACCTTTGGCTTGTAGGGAGCCGTGAGCAAATTCCAGCTTTGCTGAAAGTGTGTTAAATAACCATTATGAAAATGGCTAGTAAACATTAATGATATTAACAAATGCTTTCGTGACATCTGGAAGATTGATTCCTAGTGCTCAAGTGTTATGATTTCATTATCACAAGATTAACTTTTCTGTTAGTTTTATTCACTGAGATAATTTCATTCAAAGTGAAGCTGTGTGCATGGTGAAATAGTGCAGCATAAGATATGAAATATATTGAGTCCTGCCAAGTTAAAAATTGTTGAATACATTTGAGAATATGCCTTTTTAATTACTATTTCTCATCGGTCATAGGGTAACTGATAAAAAAAAAAAGTTATGTTTGGAATAATCCAGATCAGTAAAGCTTGGCCAAAGGAACGATTACTCCTGGGGGTTTTTTTCCAACTACTTAGGGGGAGAGTGGATGGACTAGGATGCAGGTACACATCCATTATTCCTGGTCATTTATGCCCATGGGATTTGATTATATTGCTGAAAATGAAATGTACCTGAAGTTCACATAGAAGGATGGGACTTTTTAAACCACATTAGTAATAAAGTCACAATTACCTAGACAATTTAAGGCTTTAGAACATATTTAAGAGCTGAATTTCTCATCTTTCAACATTGCTGTTAATGGTTCATTAAGCAGCTCTTGAGTTATACCTTTTCTGTTGAAAACAAAGCTGTTACTATTAACACAAAAAACCTTTGGAATGTGTTAAAGGCTTTGTTAGTATTTAATAACCACTATCATTCATGGGAATGAGATTTCAAAAGATAAAAAGGATCATTTTTCTGTTACTTGCACTTCCATTTAAAAACAGCTTTGATGCGAGTCACAGTGATAGGAAGATGAGGGAGTGAGCTTCTGGCTTACCTACTCTTTGTTGACATGGTGATGTGCTTGCTGTAGAGAGATTCCTTCCTATTATTCTGCCAAATTCAATGTTAATCGTGCAGCAAAGCTGTCAGTGTCTATTTTTAAGAGTCTATGTGTTTGTAGACAAAAGATTGAAAAATTAATTACATATTTAAAGTTACAAAAGGCAATAGGGTACTGTTTTTCAAAGTATTAAGGTCAGAATATCTTTAACCTGTGATGACAAAAAATGTTGCCAGTTAGTTACCAAAATAGCTCAGACTGTGATAGGAAAATGAGCTTTCACAGTGGTATTTTTGCTCTGGAAAGACTAGTCCTATTTCTTTCAAGACAAGCTCAAAAATATGCTGTAATTATGCTCCGTATCGATGTTTACGGCATCACCCTCTAGAATTCATTCAGATGCCAAAATATGTGTTAGATTAATACATCGGTCTCTTGTGAGGATTTGAATCTTTCCCTCCGTGCCTCTTGAAGGGTATAGAGCCCTTTATAAGAACATTACAAGCACAATTATGCTGAGTGTCTGGAATAGGTGACTTTGTAATTTTGTAACCTAACAGTGTATCGTGAACCTTTGGAAAAAGGCATGGTGAAGTCAGCTTCAGCAAATTGATGGAAGAATCAATTTGTAGGTTGTATCTGAGAGAAGAATGCTGCATTTCTAGGACAGAGCTCAAGAAACCACAACTGTGACAGATGCAGTGTTTTATTTAATTTTTTAGAGCCTGCTGTTTCCAGGAAGAGGAGCAAATTGTAGTAAATTCCTAGCTTTTTTTTTTTTTTTTTTTCCTACCAGGCAGGTTTTGTCTGTCAAGATCCTTGAGTCCTCTTATGACAATTCATTAAATTATACCTTGCATGTTACATTTTTTGTAATCAGTTATGTTTGAATTCAAGATACTGAAATAAATTGCTAGGAACAGGCAAACCAATGGTTTAAAAAAAATGCTATATACCTCATTCTCAGTATTGCTTTTGGAAAGAGCTTTGTTTGCCTGGAAAGACTCTTCTGATGTATTGCAGAACTTTGTGTTTGTTTTGTGGGGAAGTAGTACCAAGTACCTGTGACTTGCAGTTTGCCTTTCAGTGGGGAGAATGGGAAATTTGTACTGCTCATCCTGAAGAAGGAATCTTTCCTACTGTTCCTTGTTCTGTCTGAACCCATGCAGCAGTCTTTGCCCAGGGCCTCACAGAAGTGAGTTCTAGAAGGTGGTTCTTGTAAACATCAGTGGAGCATAATTAGAGCATTCTTTCAGGGGCATTGGCAACACGCCTCAACAGGCTATAGGGTCGAGTCACGTGCTTGTCACAGCTTTTCTTTATTTTCATATCTCCTAAGCCAGGTTCTTCAGAAAGTAGCAACATATTTTCTGTAAGAACCCGGCAAACAACCCCTCCAACCTCTCCCCCAGACCCCTCTCCAAATCCCAAGAATAAACACCCCTCTGCTCCCTTCCCCTAAGACTGTCAGTGCTGCCTGGTTATACATTTTTTGGCAGCATGGTCTGACAAAAACATGGGTAGGAACCAAAGGTTACTTCCAAGGAGATTAATTCTTTTTGTCGATAGAACATTTATCTTAAACCATTCCTACAGTTTCTGTAGCTGGCCAGTAGTGATGTCATGGTTTAATCCTGGATGGGCAGGATTAAACATAGCTGCTTGCTTGCTCCCCTCTGATGGGATGAAGAAATCAATCAAAAGGTTAAAAGTGAAAACTTATGGATGGAGGTAAACAAAATTTAATAGATAAAGCAAAAGCTGCACAGGGAGGCAATGCAGAACAAGGAATTCGTTCACCACTTCCCATGGGCAGGCAGGTGTTCAGCCATGTCCATCAAAATAATGGTTACTTGGGAAGACAAGCACCTTGGCTCCGAATGTCTCCCCTTCTTTCCCCAGCTTTTATTGCGGAGCACACTGTCATGTAATACTGGATATCTCTTTGGTCAGTTGGGGTCAACTGTCCCAACTTTTTGTGCACCCCCAGTTTGCTGGCAAGGCAGCATGAGAAACAGCAAATCCCTTGGCCCTGTGTCAAGCATTTTGAGCAATAGCGAAAATATCGGTGTGTTAATCAACACTGTTTTGTTCACAAATGTTAAATACAGCTTCATATGAGCCACTGTGTAAAAGATTAACTTGATCCCAGCCAAAACCAGTACATGTAACGAAAATGCTAATCCATTGCCTGAAAGCTTTATGTGATTGCCTCTTATACTTCATAGGAAATTAGAATTATTGTGTCCTTACGTTCTTTGTATCTTTCCAATAACTTAGAATATTTTATTATATATTACTACTGACTTAAGCAGGATGAGAGTAGGCTGAACTCAGCCTTAGGCGGTACAATTTTTTTTTTAGCTGGTGACTGTTAAATCTTACAGCAGGCTTTAGGTCAGTAATTTCTCACGTTATGGCTTCAGTTGGTAGCTTAAATGAATGCAGCAGTCATGTCTACAGTAGGAAGGAATGTCGTAACAGCTGATTGGAGTAGAACAGCTTGTTAACAAATGGTTGATGGATTCCCTTCCAGGGTACCTTCAGATGCTGTAATACGCTAGTGTGGTATTGTACCATAGTCAGATCCAAATTTGCTGTCCTGCGTTTGGAAGTAATTCCTTCCCCTGTCTCTTCTACTGTCTCTTTTCACTCCTTATTCTTGGCTGACCTGCCTTTAGTAGCCCTAAGCTGTTTCAGTGGTCCTTCCAGAAAAGATGGGAATTCAGGAGTGACATGTAAGTGTTAAGCCACTTGTATAAGCAGTCATTAGGCCACACTGCTCATCTGAATTGGGACTTGGGAGATAGAGTGGTTTAAGATTGGTTCTGCTTTGAACCTCATCAGTTTTCCTGACAGTTAAGGTTGTCTGAGTATGTGTATCTTGTCTGGCTGGTTGCATATTTTTAAGTCATCATAAGCCAAACATCTCTCCACTACCCTCAACTGATTAAAAACAAAGTTTTGTTGTCAAAATTATTCATGACTGCTGCTTTTTTAGTCAGTCTGAGGGACCCAGACTGTACAAGTGTATTGCCACTTGGTATGTACTGTTTGTTCTGGTCTGTTGTAATGTTTGAAAAGATAATTGGCATGACAGCAATTCCCAGCAATTTTCATAATTTCTGGTGCAACTTCCTAAGAAAGTGGAAACAACATGATCTAAGTAGGCTATTATGTCTAGTATTCCTTTTTTAATAGTGTCTAACTAGTTTTAGTGCTTTAAACCTGTGATAATCTTGGAGAGCACTCTTCAATTTTGTTGGCTTGAGTCATTTGAGGAGTCATTATGGGAACGCTGTCCAGACTGAGGTTCCATTCAAATATGTGAAAGAAAAAATAAGAATGGCAAGCACCCCAGGAAAAAGATCTCAGCATCAGTTACACAAGCTGATCAGGTGAGATCAGCTTTCTGCAGAAAGGAGAATGTAGAGGCAACATTTGAAAACCATAGTTAAGTTTAAACTTTGAGAGGTTATTAAAATTCTGCTTTAGCAGAAGTCAGGTGTCATAAGGTGTTGACCTTGATTTCAAGACCTGCCTGTCAGTCTTCTCCTTGAGACTTAAGAAATCCCTGGGGATTGTACAGTTTTTGATGTGTAGTCTTGACTTGCTTTACTTTTGCATTGCTTTTATTGCCACTAAAATAGGTGGCAAACAGTGTAAGCATTAAGAGAAACATTTAATGTTGGACTTACTCCTACATTAGATGCCTCAGTGATGTTTATGCTTCCTGATTTATTTCAACTTTAAAAATGTATGCAGATTTTTTTTTTCCAAATGATGGTAGATCACATTTAATAGTCCTCTTTAATGAAAGAATAAATTTCATACTCATGAAAGTTTGAATTTTGAAGTGGTCTAAAAAAGAAAATGGTACTAACTGTATCAGGAAGATTGCTATTTGTTGTCTGAGAAGAAAAGTGTGAAGTCTTTGAGCTGTTAGTATTTGTAATTGACTTGATGATCTTACCTGTTGAATTTTAGGAAGATACTGTCAAATCAGCTGACTAAGCTTTTTTTTGATCTTCGAGAGCTGGAAAGGAAGGAAAACAGGGTGGGAGAAACAAATGTAGTGGAGTCCCTGGGAAGAGTTACTTAAATTTGGTATAATACTAATACATATTTTGCCTTGCTCTGCCTTATAGCTTGCTGTGGGCACAAGTTTTCTGTAAAATCTTGACTTGATTAATGTAACTTTTGCCAGTGGACGCTTCTTGTTGCAAGAGATTT
The DNA here is from genome assembly GCA_013396735.1 of Grallaria varia. Classification (NCBI taxonomy): domain Eukaryota; kingdom Metazoa; phylum Chordata; class Aves; order Passeriformes; family Formicariidae; genus Grallaria; species Grallaria varia. The sequence continues at coordinate 26,967 of VWZG01001834.1, forward strand.
GTTACCATATAGAAATGGAAGTATATTTTCTTCTACCTTTCTCTTCTGTTGAAGATTTTGTGTTGTGACCAAAAGTATGGTGTTTGATGAATGCATTTTTATATGACAAATCTTATTTTATTCTTGAAGGTATGGAATATATGAACGATGTAGAGAGTTGGTGGAAGCTGGTTATGATGTACGACAACCAGACAAGGAAAATGTAACGCTTCTCCACTGGGCTGCAATCAACAACAGGATAGATCTGGTGAAGTATGTATTACACTTTAAGTTGAAAAAGAATAATTTGCAAACTTAAAAATGTGGATTTCTCTTTAAGACATCTGAATGTCTTTAATGTATCTAGTTAGTCCTGTTTTCTTGACAGGGTATCAAAGCTCTCATCTCTTCTTAATGCGTCTCTACCACTGTGGCATACAGCATTGCATTTTCTTCCTGCTGTTTACTAGAGTGCGTGTGACTGCTGATGTGTTTATAGTAAATTCCTTTCCCCGATGCAGTTCTCACACTCTAAGTTCCTCGGTCTTTAGGAGATCTTGGTTTATTTTCATTTATATCTCTCTCCTTATTGTGTGCTCTCTCACTTTTTTTGCAAGATGCTAGTTTGTTTTATTTCCTTAGAATGAAATTATTCTGGTTTGGTTTGTTTTGTTTAAGCCAATCACATCACTCCCCATGTCTCTACTACTTCCCCATTGTGTGCAGTGGACAATTTCATTAAATATGTTGGCTGTTGAGCTTGGTACTACAGAGATAGAGTATAAGTCATCTGCTCTCATGATACCAGATTTCAGTGTCTTGCTTAGTGGGTATTTGCTATATAATATCTTCCCAATGAAGTAGCTTAGCAGCTTGTCCAGGGAGAGAGCAGGCTTGGAATTAGACTTTTCTTATTTTTAGTACTCTTTATCCCATCTATTGTGACACTTGAGAATCAACATAGGTAATGTTGAAATCCAGTGATAACTACTGAACTTTTTCATATTTCTGTAGGATCAGGGTAAGTGTCTACAACACAATTCTGTTTTCATCATGGCACTGATCTAATGGTATTTGCTTCAACTCAGTTTTGAAAAAATGTGAAAAATGGCCTTATGACTCTACAGTTATCTACTGCCTGCATTTCCCCACCCGCTATATCAAACTTTTTCCAGACAAGAATTTTTCTTCTACTTTGCCTGCTTCTAGCAACAGTGACTGCATGCACTTTGATTCCACAAGCTAGGAATGGAAGGTAGGGTAGTTTTCAAACACCTGGCAAAGACTTAAGTGATCCTAATATGGAGATAAGTGAAAGTATTTTCTTCTTAAGCCAACCTCTTACCAGATCTTCTTGCTTTGAATGTCAGTAGCTTGCTTAAATATGACTTGCACACCTGGGATCTTCTGGTAGAGGTTTAGATGACTCACCAAGAGCAGAATTGCCCCATTTTTTCTTTCTTCAAGGAGATTCTCACTGAGCACTGGATTCCTTAGATCTGCTTAGACAAGGTGATTAAGTTCTCAGTCTGGTTTTGCAGAAAAATCTCACCATTTATGTGTATTGCAAGTGAAATGCAGTGATAAGTCTCAGCTTAGACTAAGAACTTAAAGAAACATAAAATGTTATTTCAATGCACCATCTGGCAGGAGATTGTCGCCTTGTCTTTTCCCAGTTGTCAAACTGCAAATTCTTCGTCTAAATAAAACCTACTAATCAGTAAGCGGTTCTGCTGCTCTGTAGAATCTGAACATATTCTGTGTTTCTGTGAGGACCAGTGTTTGAATGAAGACAATCTGTTTAGTGTTCCCCTCCTCGTAAGTGGCTGTCGCATCAGAGAAATGAATCCAAGTTTTGACAGTGAATTTCTCTGTGCTGTCTTATCTAGATAAGATTTCTTTTGGAACTTCTTCCTGGGGAGGACCAAATAATTTCTCAGTGTCTTTTTCAAATTCTTTGGTTGGTAGTTGATACTTTGCCATAACAAAATTGCATTGTCTCTTTGCCTTACGTACGCTCTGTGTTTTCGCCTATGTGTTTTCACAAAACCTTTGGATGTTCTCATGGAGAAATTCAAAAGTATAACTTCAGCAGAGGGACGTTGATGTTTTGTTTTAGTATTGAAGACCAGAGGAATGGACTGTCCTGCATCAATCAGAGCAGATCTTGTTTGTCATACAAACTGGTTTTACTTTGGCAAATCTGATGAAGTATGCAATTGTGTCTGATGTCTCGAAAGAACTTTTTCATTGTTTTTAGTGTGGACATGCATAGTTAATGCATTTTTCTGTTCCTAAAAGGGCTGTTTTTGAAATTCCACTCTCTGAATCAATAAGCACTAAAGAAAATTAAGGTAGTTACTTAAAAATAATGTTTTTCAAGTTGTTCTGTTTGTTGCCCTTCTTTTTGCTATGTCTTAAAACACTTAGAGGAATTTGAGGTACCAGAAACTCAGTTCTGAGGATTTAGAGGACAGCTTGTGTGAGCGGAAGAGCAGCATTCATACATACCTGACAGATATTTTCAAAGTGAAAAGTCTGTAGGCACAGGTACTTGAAATGTGCAAGCACTGAGGAATCTCTAGCTAGGTTGTACTTTTCAAAGGTTCGTTCATTGGTGAATGAAAAACTAAAAGCCTTTTGGGAAGACCTGTATTTAGAAACTTTAATTTCTTTCTGAAACGTGCATTTCCTTTTAGACAGGAAAAGTAATATTGCCAGGTTAGTGTCCCAGATTAAACAGCAAGGAAAACAGTTCACAGAAACAGTACAAATTGCTATAACTATGAATTTTTGCAGTTAAAAATGGGTAACTTCTTTTGTTACTACAGTTAACTCATCTTTTTATAAATGTTCACAGAATCACAGGATATGCTGAGCTGGAAGGGACCCATAAGGATCACCCTTAGCCCTGCCCAGGACCAAGAGTCACACTATGACCTGAGAGTGTCATCCGAACACTTCTTGAACTC
>VWZG01001836.1:4516-17587 GCA_013396735.1 Grallaria varia
GCCACATTGGTCTTTCATGAAGGTATAGAATTTTTTTTAATGGTTTACTTCTGCTCTTCAACTTCTATTACCATTACCTTGGCTTTTATCAGTTCTAGTCTTCACAGAATAGCTCTAAAGTAAACTTATTCTTCCCGGAAAGGAATTCCTGGAAATACAGTGGCTAATTTCCCTGGTACAACTACTCAGAAAGTTTATACAAAGCTGTACAGTAAATTTCAACTTTTTTGCTCTATTTTGTTGGAATCAGCAGGATTTAATGAGTTGCCTTCTACGTCAAGGAAAAATCCACAAAACAAACGCAGAGCACAGAGCATGATATTGACATATTTTTCTCTATGAATCTGCCAAATATTCTCATTTTATGTTTTTTCTGGCAAATTACACTTAAAAGTGACACAGGAAATATGTGTAATTACTCTTTCATTCAGCCTTTGCCTTGCGTAAGACATTTTTTTTCTTTTTTCTTTCAGCAAGTGTAAACTTACACAAGTAATCAAGGACATATTCTTCTGAATGCTCACCCTACACACATGGTGTCTGTATGGTAAAAGGTGAAGGATCAAAACTGAAATTTTTCAACTACAGAGAGTTGAACAGGCTATTTCCGCAATTATTTAGTCCAAGAGTCTTATGGATACTGAGCTTTGATTTTATTGTAAAAAGTTAATTCCATGTCCATCCTTTAATTAGAAAAATAATTTTTTCCATTACTTATGAACTGAAGAGGAAACTCTATTTCCACAGATGTCAGGAGCCTGTTTGTTACCCAATTCAGAAATTTCAGAATAAATTGCTACTTGATAATTTTTTTCTCACATGATTGCTCATTATCAGCCTATTTCTAAATTTAATTCATGATAAATTCACAAAATAAAGTATTTTTTGTGATTTGTAATTGAGAGACTCTGCATAACAAATTTATGTTGACAACCTTGGAAAAGAAAATCTCCTTGTAACTTTAAGCTGTCAATACCACAATTTTGTTATTTTTTGTAAACTAGAATGAAATTATTCATTCCTGCTTGCTAAATGTATATTGGTAAGTCCAGTCTATTGTAGTAGTCTTTACCTACTTTTTTATTCTCACCACTCTATAAATCAATATAGAAAAAACCCTCTACTATGTTTTTCTTAAAATCCAAGCCAAGAGCTGCAGTTAGGATGAGAGTCAACCCAGCTGCTCTTGCAAGCCAGCTATCTGCTCTATGGTATTCCTCTAATATCCCTCCATAATCAATGCAGTTCTAGAAGGCAATTTCACCCATTGTAAGTTAACTGACAGTAACAAATGGACCAACCAACTCCCCACAAGTATGGACTTATATTCAATGAGTGCAGAATAAGTTCAGCTAGCACAGACAAAAGAATCTAACTGAAGGTAAGAAAAGTTAGGTGACAAGTTCCTAAGTTTCAGGGGGTGCTTGGTATAAAAAGAACAGGAAATTAATGCTATCTTGTAGAAAAAAATAGGAACTATCTAAAAATTTAGAAAAGTACAGATTTAAAAGTTAATATGCCCAAAACCATGGACACATGCATGACTTTATCCTTTGTATTTCCAGTATATCTGATCATTATTTTCTGATAGTTCTTCTAACCTTCAGGTTTTTTTAAATCCTGTTTATGAATCCAGACATTGGAAAAAGGAGTCTCACATCTTTTTTTTTACCAGTTTCCTACATTAAGCACTTCTGTACGAAGGAGTAGTCAAAGCTTAGCTTATCTTGCAGACTTTTATTTTGTCTCACTACTTCCTTGAAACCTCAGTTCCCTCCACTCCAACTTTTCAATGGAGCACTCTTAGACTATGCAGTCACTTGCACTTCTCCCTAAACAAATGTCTGTCATTGTCCTAGTTATAGTGGCTGGGAACAATTAATTATTGTGTGGGTATAACTGGAACTGTGTATTCTAAACCCTCTCTGTCATTCATCATGAACTGTTAACGATGCATTGTTTGCAGCAGCTGCACAGGACACACCTGACACTTCAGGCTATGAACTGGGTGCATGAGAAAACAGAGATAAGAGGGTTCCCTGTCTTCACACCAATGATTCAGGTGTGATAACTCCCCTCCAGGAGTCATTAGCACTTTCACGCCCAACCTGAGGGGTCATGTCTGCTAATGGGCCATCAAGTAGACCAAGATATCCTGTGACTTACTGAATAAATTGCCCACTGTGAAAACCCTCACCCTGGGGGAGGTACTGGGTGTTCCAAACTGAACCCAAGCATATATAAGCTTGGGGTTTGGGGACTTGGGGCACCCACTCACCCACCCACTCACCCAATTGAAAGGAGGACCAGAACCTCAACAGGACTGCAACTACCCCTCTTGACTAGACTGCGACCACCAACTTTCTGGAAGGAAAACAGGTTTTCATTTTCTTTTTGCTTTGGACTTAGGGGACCACGTGGTGCTCAGCACAGGGGCTGGTGAGCACCATACTGTTTGTGCCCCAGAGGGCTGGGTTGTATGACTGAGTTTTGAGGGCTGAAACCAATTTTCCTTTGTATCAGTGTATCTATTGTAATCTTTTTATTAAATTGTAGTTCTGATTTCTAAACTCTTTTGAGTTGGATTCATTTCTCCTGCCGGTTTACTTTTAAACCAGCACAGTCATCATTTGAGTACACTAAGAAGTATATATTACCAGGCCCAGGGATCCTCTCAGGATAGAAAGGTCTGTTGCTACACTGTAGTTTCCAGTAGACAGATATTTCCTGAGAAATTATTGCCTATTCATTAATAATGAAACCATGAATTACCATAGCAACTCCCTGTTAATCATAAGTCATATTAACTAGAGTATCTGATAAGTATTTGTTGCATTCAGAAAACCTTTACACTGAGCAAAGATTGTTCAATATATTTCTCTATTTTCCAAGAGAAAAAAAAATTGCATATTTACTTTAAAAAAAACCAACCTAATTAAATACAAGCAAAAGATCAATTTTATTCAAACTGAGGCTTTTTTAAAAGCTACAACATTTTCAGTTTTTTCATATACCAAAGTTATTTTGAGGAATTTAATTCCTCATATGTAGTGAAACTTAATTATTTCTCTTATTTCCTCAGATTATTGTTGCACTTACCCTCCAGGGTCAGGCATGAATGAATGTACATGCATGTAGATGGTGTGAATGAATATACACAGTGGAGACCAAACTCAGACTAATGAAGCCGCACAACGAAAGTTACTCTGGTGCCTTCTTTGCAATTTCTTTTAGTACATGAAAGCAAACCACAAAAACTGAGAATTCTTTTAAGATTACAAAGCATCTTTATTGTAATGTGAATGTTAGAGAGCCTACATGGTTTTATCACACCAGAAAAATAGTGAAGCCTCACGTATTTTCCACAGCTTGGGTTGCATCCTGATAGTAAAAGAGCTAATTGCAGTGGGGAGAAAGGGGAAGGAAAAAAAGTGAGTTTTTGTGCTGTGTATTCAACTGTTCTGGGCTGTATTTACTGATGTTTAAGTTAGCTAAACACATCAAATTTTACAATAATATATTACATAACGCACCTGCAAGCAGCACTGTATTTGTTACTTATTAAATAGCACTCTTTAATGAACTTCTAAGTGACAGATATTATTTAAGAAATCTTTTTAAAATATTTTGATAGTCACAGTTTCTGTCATTAGTAGGGCAGCCTGACAAATTATCAATGACATATTTATGCTGCCACTAGTATTCCCTGGCAGCCAGGATATAGGAGCAAAATATTTGGAAAATAATGTCTACAGTACACTGGATGTTTGCCGTTTAGTTATTTGCACTGAGCTTTGCATTAATTATTGGGGGTGATGGTGGAGTGTTCCTAAACTGGACTATTGTTTTTGTTGCAAGTAAGAAATGCGATAGATCATTGCTCTTTTGTACACTTCTCATGATTACAACCATTTCATTTTTTATGGTTTAGAGGCTCTATCATTCCTGAATTGCAATTGGATCAGAATTTTGCATTTCACCCTTTCCGAGTAGTATTTTTACCTTTTCTAAAATTAATCCACTGAAAAGGAGAGGCACAACAGCTTGCTACAGGAGGCAGTGAGAGAGCAGGGCAGCCCATGGCAGCAGCCAGAGGCAGACCCGAGTCCTTAGTGTCAGACATCAATACTGCACAATGCAGCTGGGATGGCTGGTGTACTTAAATTCACCAGCAGCTGATCAGCTTCTTGCAGTTTCCCAAGGAATTGGGCATACATAGCAGGTACTGAATTTCTCCTGTTAGACTCCGAGAATTGAATGGATTCTAAACAGAACACAAATAAAGTCTTATGATAAAATCGTAAGACCTAATAATAGGTACGGCATAACAGTATGTGTGATAGTATGATAGCTGGAGGCAATAGAAAGTGCTAAAGGATGGGTATGCATTCAATGTTTGCAGTCTATTAAGTACTGTTATTATATACTTTCCTCAATATTGAGCTCTGTCTGATAGCCAAGCATCGTTCAATAGCGTATTTATGTATCAGCCTTCTCTCCAGTAAAAACAATTTTATATTTTCGATAAACCTGGAAGCTGAAATCTTCTCATCGAGACAAGTAGACTCTACAATTCTTTCTTTATTGCATTTGAAAAGCCAGTGACCTTCAAACTCCTTCTTGCATTACATCAACTGTGAGATTTTAGGTCTGCTGATGCTCTTAGTGTGTTCAATTAGACCTAATTGGCACCATGTTAAACGGGTTGCATTTCAGTCCTGAGAGCTGAATTTTGGCTGTTTGTTTGTTTTCGCTTGAAACCAAGTCAGAATTTACTGTTATGAAGTAGGTGGGTAAAACCACTAAAGTAAACTTCGGTCCTACATGGATTTGAAGGAATTGACAGAACATAGTGCTTATCATCCTGTTTACATTACTAGAATTTACCTGAAATTGTTTAGGTATGTTAGAGAAAAAGAGATATGAATTTTTATTTTTTTTTCTCAAAAGAGTTTGTGCTGGCAGTAAAACATGGGATTGTAGCTGTAATGTGATCTGAAATCAGTTTCAGGCTTTCTATAAGGTACTCGGCTAGTGCTTCCTTTTCAATATCTAAAAGTGGTTTATTCAAATGAAATGGTCTGCTTAGTCTGCATATGGTTCATATTCTGTCCCATCTTTCCTGAGGCTCAGCAGAAAGAACCAACTATCCTGTGTAAATAGTGTATCTGCCAGAAGCCTACACTGAAATGCAGACCTCTAAGGTGGTACCAGATAACAATGATGTGATTACATGTTGTATTCTCCAACTTTACCTTTTAATGATAAGAAATCAAAAATCAGTACGTTTAATGATGAGTTATTGTGTCACTCTCCAGCTTAAAATTTAGACCAGACTTCTGTAAGCACAAAGGCCATGGTTACTTTCTTAAGTAATGTACCATTTTTATCATATTCATTCCCCAAAGCATGCATAAGAAAAGACAGAGAAAAAACTAACTCTTGGCCTGGTGTCCCGAAAGTCTAGTACAGCATTACAACTTGCCCATTGGAAATTTACTCTGAAGACCAACAATTCCTGGCCTTTATGTAGAACCTGTGTTTACAGATGACTTTATACGAACTTTAAAAATACACTGTATTAATCTATTAATTAATATTGACTGACCATAGACAGTTTAAATAGTATTACCAGTGTAATATAAACAGTCAGGTTTAGCTACTGTTATAAATAAAACTTGAAATTTGGAGTCATGTCCCTTTCAATGTTTCAGCAATATGATGACATAAAGAACATCTGGAATGTAAAATCTCCCATATGGAATAAAATGCAAGTTCAGAGAGTATGGTGAGTTCATCTGCCAAATGTCATTCAAATCAACATTAAAATCAGTGCTGATCATAACACTAAGCTAGTTATCCATCTAATGTAGCCGTAAGGACTTGTCATTGGAACTGATCATAATCATGATTATGTTAGTATTTTGAAATTCTTTGAGAAGACAGGATTGGGGTTTTTTTCTTTTTTTACAAAAAAAATTCTGAATGCTTCATATTTATTATTTCAATTTTCTGCTTCATTGGTCAATTAATACAGTCAAAACAATACAGTGGCATTATTCTCCTGTCATTGGATTATGTCATTGTGAATTATTTTGAAATAAGAGAATAAGAAATGGATAATTCATCTGATCTTTTCTGTCACAGAAATAAAATGAAGACAACTTGCAAGATAGAGATGAGCGAGTGGTACAAGGAGAGGAGAAAACCTGGCCCAGAGAAATTTATAGCATTTAAATCCCCTCTTTCTCTTTGGCAAAGAAGCCTGATGACTATTTTTAAATACATAGGTTCTTTCTTAATACAAACAGAAAAAATGCATGAACTGTCTTTCTGGACAATCAGTTCTGCCTTATCATATCTTTAGAAATAAATGCACTGATGTATTCTTAGAGAATGTATTTAACAATACTTTCTCTTCTGACCTTGACTTCTTAAAGTCTATTTTACATTACTTTTACATAAAAAGAGGAATAGGCAGAACAAGGATGCAACAATACTCCTCACAGTTCCAAAAAAAACAGTTGCCAATAATTGGGTTTTAGTTCAACCATGGGTAACCTAAGAAACAAATCTAGAAGCTTTACATTAGGTCTTAACCTAACTAACCTATTAATCTCACCTGAGCAGGTTAGGTTAGGTATATTATGGGAGGTTCCTACAAGAAGGGGTGGGCTGCTTAACCTTATACTAATCAACAAGGAAGATCTTTTTGATGATGTGAAGGCTGGGGCAGCCTTGGCTGTAGTGACCATTGTGATGGACTGAATGGCATTAACACCTTAAATATCAAAAGCATAGAAAGACTTTTGTCAAAGTGCAAGGAATCAACTGCCTGTCTACGATCACCCCCTTCCCAATGTCTCCTGACTGGAATTTGGACTGTGACTGAGAACTTGAGATAAGACCATTGTCTAATTATCTCAGGTCTGAGGAGAAGTAAGCGAGGCCAGGGGGTGGAGAAGGAAAAGGGGTTTGGGTGTGTGATGGTGAAATCTCTCTACACCAAAGCAAAGGAGTAATTCCCCCACTCTGTGAAGACCACATACACGAGACACTCATGTGAGAGGCAGCTGTGAAGGATCATAAATTACCACAGACCCTCAAAGTGTCCGCCCCACCCCACCCCACCCCGCGATGTCATTCCTGAGGCATTCCATCACCAGAGGACTGCACGTGACCCAAGCGATTGAACAAATCCAGAGCCTGATGAAAGAGATTGAAAAGCTTTCCCCCCCTACTCTAGGAGAGATGCCTGGCATCTCCTGAATGTATATCAATCCTTTGGACTCTGTGTTTTGTGGGACCCTCACCACCAAGAAGAACCAGAGCAGTGGGACCCTGCAGGGTTACACAGAGTGGTGATTCATTTTTTGTTTTAATCTCTCTCTGTCACTTTCTTTCTTCCCCCCCACTCCCTTTTCCTATTTCTTTCTGTCTGTCTTTCTCTGCCTCACATTTACCATTAAATACAACTCATACTATTGACTTTGCCATATTGTCTTAATTTGGGCAGAGGTATTTCTAATAATTTTAATAAGCAGATCGTTACAGCCATGAGGTTGTAGAGTTCAGTATTGAACAAAGAGGTAGGAAGGCAGCAAGCAAGATTATGGCCATGGACTTCTGGAGAGGTAACTTTGGCCTCTTCAGGGACCTGCTTAGAGGAGTCCCATGGGATATAGCTCTAGAAGAGAAGGGAGTCCAGGAGACTTGGTCAATACTTTAGCAGCACTTCCTCCAAGCTCAACACCAGTGTATCCTCATGACGAAGAAAGCAGGCAAAGGGGGCTGGAGACCTGCATGGACGAGCAGGGAGCTTCTAATAAATCTCAACCACAAGAAAGAAAATTATGCTATGTGGAAAAAGGGACAGGCAATGTGGGATTCAGCACCTGGGATGAGGCAACCCTGGATGGTCATCCAGACTACGGAGTGAGATGCTGGAAAGCAGGGCCGCAGAAAGAGACTTGGGGGTGCTGATTGATGGCAAGTTGAACATGAGTCAGCAAGTGCCCTGGCAACAAGGAGGGCCAACCATGTCCTGGAGGCATCAGACAAAACATTGCCAGCAGTTTGAGGGAGGGGATTGTCCCACTCTGCTCTGCACTGGAGCAACCTCACCTTGAATATTGAGAGCAGGTTTGGGTGGCACAATATAAGAATGGTATTAAGCCGTTAGAGAGTGTTCAAAGGAGAGTAATAAAGATGGTGAAGGGCCTTGAGGGGAAGCTGTGTGAGAAGTGGTTGAAGGCACTTGGTCTGTTTAACTTCTTCATGAGGAGAAGAAGGTCAGGCACTGATCTATTCTCTCTGGTGACCAACAACAGGACCTGAGGGAATGGCCTGAAGTTGTGTCAGGAGAGGTTTAGGTTGAGTATTAGAAAATGTTCTTTATCCAGACGGTGATTGGGCACTGGAACAGGCTCCCCAGGGAAGTGGTCTCAGCACCAAGCCTGACAGGGTTCCAGAAGCATTTGGATGATACTCTTGGGCACATGATGTGACTCTTGTGGAGGGTTTCTGTGCAGGCCTAAGGGTTGGACTTGATGATACTTCCAACTAGACATGTTCAGTGATTCTCTGAATTCGGCATAGAGAAACCAGTGAAGTTCAACAAAGGCAAATGTAGGCCCCTGCATCTGGGTAAGAATAACCCCACGCATCAGCACAGGCTGGGAGATGACCTACTAGACAGCAGCCCTGCAGAGAATGACCCGGGAGTTTTGGTGGATGACAAATTGACAATGAGCCAACACTGTACCCTTGCAGTTATGATGGCCAAAGGTATCTTGGGGTGCATCAGGAAAAGTGTGGCCAGCAGGCTGAGGCAGGTGTTCCTCCTCCTCTACTCAGCCCTAGTGGGGCCACATCTGGTATACTATGTCCAGTTCTAGGCTCCTCTGTTACTATTATGAGCAATGGGGGCCTGCTCTCCTGGAAAAGTTGAACACCTGCTTGCCCTGGGGAACCAGGGAATTAATTCCTTGATTTGTTTGTGTGTATGGATTTTGTTTTCCCTATTAAACTGTCCTTATCTCAACCCATGAGTTTTCTGACTTTTACCCTTCTGATTGGTTCCCTGACTCCTCTGATTGGGCAGTAAGCAGGCAGCTGGCTTGGTGGCTGTCTGGGGTTAAACCATGACACTATGTTAGCTGGCTGATTTATCCACAGTGCTAATGGATTTGAAATATTCACCAGACATAGCAAGAAAGCTCTAGAAACNCTGGTGAAGCTTGTTCAGTAACTCTCAGCAATTAAAAACCACTACTAGATAAAAAAGGAGAAAATGAAGAAATATAGTAATGGCTTAAAAGAGTAATGTGTTATATGCTATGCATTCTACACACCCTTCATTGTCCCAGGGAAAAGTGGAAAGCTCTTATGAAAAAATGTGTCTGAGATTCTTTTCTCTTTCGTTCTTTTTTTTTTTTTTTTTTTTTTTTAGGATAATTACATTTAAACTGTTTATAAATTTATGGAACACTGTATATATTAGTATTTAATTTACCCCATCAGACAAGTTCCACAAACACAATATTGATTAAGATCGTCCTTTTGTCTCCCACCAAAAGAAATCCATGATTCCTTCACTATTTCATTGGTTTTTTTCAATGTTTACTTTTGCCTGTCATTATCTCTGCAGCTAGAGCACCCAAAAGCGTAGTCTAACATCGCAACCTCTTACACAGAAGATGAATTTTGCTTTTGGCAGTTTCTTTTTATTTTTCCATATCACAGGGATTGTCATGATCCACAGTTTTTTAAGTGTGTCAGATATTTGTACTAAAACTCAACATCATGAAATCCTCCATTGATTTCTGTGTTTTGAGCTTCCGTGATCTAACTTGGAAGCATGCATATAAACACATAGAGAAAAGTATGTGCTCCTATAGTTACCACATCCCTTGTATCACTTGCACATAGCAAGACCACATAATGTACTTGCATATAACTCAATTCACACTTGTCTGCTTGCAAAACTTGTTATTTAGGGTGTGCCTGTCCATTTTTACCTTTAAAACTTTGGCCATGGATTATGTGAGACACATAACTCAAACACCATCATCCTAATGTAGACATTTAAATTTAAATATTTCAAATTGAATACGATCCTCATAATATGAAGTCAACAGCATCTTGGTTCGTATCATTATATGCTGTAGTCAAAATTATATATTCCTCTCTTTACTACACCTCCTCTGTGTAATGGAGACCAAATTAATAGTTTCACTTCACATGAACCTCTTCTACAACTCCCATGACATACTGACTTTTCTGACACAGTCAGCAAGGTGTGCTGTACCTCTTAGTATAAGCACTCAGAGATTACTTATGTGCTAGAAATTCAACAGTGCAACTGTTTTCACCTATCTTTAATGTTTGCACAGTCTTTGTAGTGATCATCTACATATTGCTGTCAGTTCTTGGCACCTATACAAGAGATTTATCAGCAAATGACAGAAAGAGAGGTAAACAGTAGTGGTAAGTAGGGCACAAGATCACAGACAATTTTCCTGTCTTTGCCTGAGTGCTTCATGCCTTTGTGTTTGCCTGGTTTCTAAGTAACTGTCAGAATGCAATAAAGTCAGGCATACTTCATGTCAAGCCTTCAGAGAATACTGGAGCACTGACCAGTTGGTAAAAGGGGGCTGGCATGACACCAGAGCACATCATATCAGACACTCCTCTGTTGAGATCAGTTAGAATTAAAAGAATGACAATTTATCACACTATATACATGTTCACTCTCACCAGTTACTTCAGAGCTCTAGGTCTGACCGGTTTCCAATCAATAGGGGACACATCAGATTCCAAATGCTAGGCTACCTTCCCTGTCCCCCACAAAGAAAGCCTTATCTGATCACAATGATCTATTGAGCCCTACCAATACAACAGATAACACAGGAGGTGGACCAAACTAGCACAGAAGTCTAAGAAAAAAACTTTTTTTATTTTAGACAAGAGGTTTCTATAACTGGCAATACTTACATATGCACATAGGTACTCTGCTAACCCAAATGAGTTAATTTTGCTTTTCAGCCTAGCTAATCCTATGAAGCAAACCATACTATGAGAAAAAGTTCTACCCTTTCCTTTTTTTAACTGAAACTGGTTACTGGCTGCAACATGACTCTTAGCTCCCTGTTTGAGAACAGACAGTCAGAAGATATGTACTTCCAGCTATAAACTGAGCCTATTACCATGGAAACTCCATGGAACAAAGTATGGAACTCACACCACGCTAATTCTACAGAGGCTCCTCTCAGAACAGAATCTCCTTATTTTGCACTGGCCCACCTAGTAGCAGAAGCTGGGTAGGAGTGATTTCTGAAGATCTGGAGAGAATTAGAAAGAGACATCAAAGATCTAATTTGTAATGAGATTTTAATTCAACCCAGGCTATACAAAGGAAGGGAAAAGGACTTCTATCAATTTGCTAAAGTTACTTGCAGATGCAGGGCCAACAAGTAAAAGTCCAATCCAGTGAGTCATTGAGAACATGCTATTCCTGGTGAGTCACAGAATATCACAGCAGTGAATACCATTCCCTTATTTCGCCTGATTTCCTTATTGCCCTGAAAAAAAATGTTATCTGAAAAGAAACACCCATTTAAATGTAGCAACAAAATATTCTGAATGCCTTCATCAGTGTTTCTGATGTATGTTGCGGTTTGATTTTGCAAAAATCTCCAAATAGAAGCTTTTATTATCAGCAGTTAACTCAGATTTCATCAGGTGCCCATGACTACATTTACTTCTGAAGTCATGTGTTACGTCAGTGCCTTGCCCTTTCTCTTCCTTTCTGAAATGTATTGAGATTAGAGATATATTTGGACTAAAATATATTTGAGACAAAGAATAAAATAGTTTAAGAAAGCAACAATTCATTTGGAAAAACTGTTGAAAAAGATAATTTGAAATAATTTCCTAAACTTTGAGGATATTTTCACAAAATCATTCAACAAAAGTGGAAAGTATATCTAGAAGGACAATACATGCATTTTAACTGTTTTTAAACAACATATATTTGTAGTCTGAAACAATGACCTGCTAGTTACAGCCCCAGAATTTAGAGGGTAAACTGGGAAGGGGTCACAGTGAGATCCCAAATGTTGTATAAAATGTATTAGAAGGAAGAGAGACTGTATTTTGTCACCTAAGAAATATTATCTGACCATTATCTTCACTTTCTTCTCCTGACATTTCTTGTTCATGCTTTCATGCCCCCATTCACTGGTTATTACCCATATAGTGTGATGTTTCTAAACCTGTCCTGGATCAAAGGGGAAGAAAAGGTTCAGAACACAGAGGCAAGGTCAGTCATGAATATGAAATGCTATCATATTTCATTTATTTATTGTGAATCATTAAACTGATTTCCCATAAAGTCACAAATTATGTTAAAAACTTGCTTTTAACCTACAATGTCCTTCATGGATATAGCTCATCTTATTTAACTGATCTCTATTCCCCTTGAATTCTTCTTCAGACACTGAATATCTCTGAAACTAATTGCCAAAATGCTTGTAGACATATTTTGACTTATTTATAACTGTGATTTCAGTTTGAATATTATTGGCATATTCAAATTTACCAGTTCTCCATTTAGCTGATTCAGTAGCAGATATGTACCTTATACACAAGCCCTCCAAACACTGCCATGTGGTCACCTGTCCCAGATAAGAGACTTTGTGTGTTATCAAAGCCTTTATCGATTATTCCCTCAAGAATCTTGAATTCTTTGTTTAAGATCTCTAAGGAAGTACCTGCCTCTCTACCTCTCTGACTTTACTGAAGCTAGGTTTAGCTCATCCCTCTTTATGTTGTTTAAATTGATCTTCCTTAATATCTCATAAAAAAAAAAAACAAAAAAACAAAACAAAAAAACACTTTTGCCCTGAAATAAACCTATTTCAGGAGGTAGCAGATAAGAATATCATTCTATTCTCAAAACGTGAAGTATGAACATACTTTCACAGACACTAAAGTTTTAAAATAAAAACTCACAACAGTTAAGAATTTATTTTAAATTAGCCCTGTGAGTAAGTAGATTTCTTTTTAGTA
>VWZG01001842.1:0-12131 GCA_013396735.1 Grallaria varia
GTGAGGGGCACAGAGTGTGTGTGAGGGGCACAGTCTGAGCTGGGGTAGGGCAGTTGGTTGCCCAAATCACTGTCCTTTGAGCCACACCGTTCCAAAGGCCAGCGTGAACCTCCTCACAGAGCAGCCCTGTTTGCACATCTGTGACGTGCCACAGCTGTGCCTTGGCAGCCACACTTCCCTGTGCTGCTCCACACAGAGACTTTTCCATATGGGAATGACACGTCCATGAGAGAAGTGCTAACATGCCATCATGGAGCACTGAATAAGCAGGAAAAAACAAACAAAGCTGCATTTCCCTCCCTGCAAAGCTGAGAATCAAGGTTATACTAACAGGCCAACCATATCCCCCCCAAGGACACTCAGGGAACCACGGGACAATGTGGAAGACATTAGGATGGACCTCCAAAAAACCAAGAAAGTCAACTTGGTGTCGTAAAATTACTTCCATATGGACTAAAGCCCTTAAGAGAAAATAGAGGGATTAGACTTGCTACAAATAAAACAGTGAGTCAAAGTCCAGTGCCCTGCCATATTTGTTTAGTCAGCCTCCTTCTGAGTTTATAAATGTGTTAATGTGGGACCGGAGGATGGAAAACAACCCATCTTCCCATGCCCCTTCCCAGACCAGGCCTCCCCAAAGCACCCAAGATCACCCAAGATGCTGCCACACGGGAACCCTCTGCAAAGCACAGGGGATGGGGAGAGCCCCGAGCATTCTGGAACCTGGGGACAAGGACGTGGCTTCACCAAAGGGACACAAACCTGGTAGAAGGAATGGAAGCTCCTCTCTCCAGGCTGCTGCACGATGACACGGGACTGGGGGGGACAAAGCACAGAGGTGAGGGCTGTGGCTGTGCAGAGCTGCTCCCCCAGCACCTCCCCACTGCCAGCACGGCCCCAAGCCCTTCCCCATGCTGGGAGCACATTCCACAGGTGGGAACGTGCCGTTGGAAGCCTATGACCAAAAGGACCAGGTTGTGTAACAGCTGCAATGTCCTGCTCCCACCCAGCAAGCCCACGTGGCAACCACGGGATTCCTTCCATGGAAGAGCCAAATAAAACGTTGTTTTAGTTTTAGAATTATTTGAGCGCTGGAAATGAAAACCAGGACTGTTATTACAAACAAAAGCTCAGGGCCTGGTGGTCACCACTTCTACGTGCCCAGGACTGGTCACAGCCCCAGCCATGGCACCAGGGAATGCTCTGACTGACACCAGGGCCACAGCTCCACTCCAGAGCACTCCCTCCAACCCAGTGGAACACAGCACAAAAAGAAGTTAAATGCACCAGACAGTCACTCAACAAGCAACAAATCCTTGTTTTATGCCTGAAGTTTAACTATAGAGTGTGATGAGGCACGAAGTTGTGTCATTGAGGGTTAGGTTGGATCTCAGGGAAAGGCTGGATCTCAGGGCAAGGTCCTTCCCCCAGAGGGTGGTGGGCACTGCCCAGGCTCCCCAGGGCACTGGGCACGGCCCCAAGGCTGCCAGAGCTCCAGGAGAGTTTGGACAATGCTCAGAGAGACAGGGTGGCATTGTTGGGGTGTCTGTGCAGGGCCAGGAGTTGGACTGGATGATCCTTGGGGGTCCCTTCCAGCTCAGGATGTTCTGCAGTTCCATGATTCTGCTGCAGTGTAAAGCCACTGTCTGCTAATGTTTGTGTTTGGGCCAGAGCCTCAACTGCTTTCAAATGGAAACAAATTTAACTTGGGAGAAGTCAAGAATATGAAATAAACAATCAGGAAAAATAACTCATGAGGATTTAAGTCACAGCAGCTGCAGTCCCAGCCCCTTTTTTTCTGCATCAAAGTATCCCAAGTTAAATGTTTGGGTTTGTTGTTTTGTTTTTTTTAAATAAAGTGTTTCTTCTGAAAATAGACTTCAGGGAAATAAAGAGAAGGGTAAAAAAAAACACAAACAAAAAAGCTGTTGGCAGATGTGATCAAACACATAATTAAAGCCAGACATGTCTCACACAACAAGAACTGTTAATGGCTCACACCCCTTTTCCCCACACTTTTACATATCCCAGTGTTTTCAGACACCACTTAATGACATGAAAAAAATAATTATGCTCAGGATCACTTGGAATATACAAACCTAGTGCTACTAAAACATCACAGAAGGCTGTGGCTTTATTCCAAAATAACACTTCTCCAACAGCCTGTTGCCACTTACAGCCCTGGAGATCCCCCCAGATCCACCAGGGAGATCTCAGGGCAGGGACTCACAAAAAGGGAGCTGTGCAGATGGCAAATTGTATCCAGAATAAAAACTGAGATTAAAGTTGCCACACCCACAGAAGTGTGTGAGTAAGGAAGTCCCTTTCCAGGTGAGCTCTGGAAGCTGTGGCGTCCCAGGATGGGGCACTGCACTGACTTTTCTGACTCCAGAGGGAAAAGGAAGCCCTGGATTTATTTTCTGTGCCCTCACACCTCTGTCTGACACCCCTGCCTGAACAGAAAACCTTCTGCTGGCAAAGCCCATGTGGCACAAGTAACTCCTGCAAGGGCTCTGACCTGGCAGTGAGGGCGCCTTACCTTTTCTAGCAGGTAATTATTGATGTGCCCCCCTATCGGGTCTCCTTTAAAATCAAAGTTGATGTCCATGTACTTCCCAAACCGGCTGGAATTGTCGTTGCGGTTTGTCTTGGCGTTGCCAAAGGCCTCCAACACACAGTTGGATTTCAGCAGGATGTTCTTCACTCTGCAGGGTGGGAGAGGGAACAGGGGGAGTCCAGACCTGAACGCAAACCACGGAATTTCCTTCACTGGTGCTTCCCGGGGAGAGGTCAGTAACAGCAGCTGATGCCACAGCTGGGCAGATGTGGATGACATCAGCAATCCCAGGGGAGATCAGCTGGGAGCTGCCAGCAATGCTCCTTAGGGCAAGCAAAGGCTCTTTGGTTCAAACACCAAGTCCCGACCGAAAACAGCGCCAAAAATTCAGCTCCTTTACAACGGAAACCAATTTCTCCTTCTCTTTTGCAAAGTTTATTCGAGGTTGGTATTAAATCTGTTCCAGCAGAAAGAGACATTCTTTGCTCAAACACTTTGACTCCAGGACTCACAGGCACATTTTGCAAACCAGGAGCACGGGAGCTGGAAGGCCACGGGATACATTCCCTGCACTCAACATGCTGGGCTGAGGTACCTGCACTTGGGGCAACTTGTCCCAGGAAAAGTGAGAAAAGACCTCCAAGATCACCGAGTCCAACCACGAGATGGTCGGGATTGTTGGAAGGTACTTCTAGATACTGGGGGTTTTATTTTTTTGGACAGGATTTTAGCAATTAATATTGCAAAATCCCCACAGTAGAAGGGAAGGGAATTGCCAAGGGAAGGGAACAGCTGTAAAATTCAGCATATACAAGAGACCCTCTGCTGCACAGCCCCCAACAGGAGACCCCCAGAGGGGAGAACTACCCTCAGCTGCCCGGCAAGCCTTACCTCTCCACCTCGGCCCTCTGCCCGGGGTTGGTGATGGCTGCAATGTACTGCATGATGTATTTACTGGCCTCGGTCTTCCCCGCCCCGCTCTCACCTGGGGGCACAAACACCGCCGTGACCCACGAGATGAAGAAAGCAAAGCAAACCTGTGCAGAAGGTCTTGATCCTGCCCAGACAGCTTCCGGGGGGGTGGGTTGGATTTATGATTTTAAAACAACCTTTGTGTGCGCTCTGGGCGTTCTCTGAGCCCTGTGGCTGAGCTGCCTTGGAGCAATTGTGATGTGGGAATTCACAGGTCGGGAACGGGCCGGCACGCAGAGGATCAAAGGAATATTGTTAGAGGAGAAAGCCTGGCTGGGCAGCACAAGGGGCCACTGTTCAGCCCCCCAGCCCGGGGCTCTCGCCTTTCAGAGCTCGGGGACATCAAGGGAAGGAAGTGCCAGGATCCAGACAGGCACTGCCCAGGGAACAAGCCCTTGCTGCCACTGCTGGGGCAGGGGACAAACAGTGGCCGGGCAGCTCGGGGACAACACCAGCAGCTCCTGAGCAGGGACAGGCCCTGCTCTGCTGCTCCGGGAGCTCCTGCTCCCCTTAACCCTCTGCAGGCACCGACCCAGCTCCGACAGTCGCTCTTGAGCGGGAGACGAAATAATTGTGATGTCTCCACACACGCATTCAAATGCAAATCAGCGTCGAGATTAATGGGGTTTCCCTTTATTAAACGCTGCCATTAGCCACGCCATCGCCCTCCTTCAGCCTGGAGCCGCACGAGGATGGCGGGCAGGCCCTCCCAGCTCACCTGAAATGACAATGCAGGTGTCCTTGGAGCGCCTCTTCATGGCTTTGTAGGCGGCGTCGGCGATGGCGAAGAGGTGGGGGGGCCTCTCGTAGAGCTCCCGGCCCTTGTACTGCTCGATGGTGTCCCGGCCGTAGATGTTGAGGTTCTTGTAGGGGTTCATGGAAACCACCACCTCCCCGATGAAGGTGTAAATCCGGCCCTTTTCGAACCTGCCCGGGGGAGACACAAGGGGCAAATGAGCCAAGGGCAGAGATTTGGAAGAGGCCATCAGGGAGCTCTGATCCATCACTGCACGGGGACACCACAATTAGACCTTGGCTATGGAATTCCCTGAGCAGGGGGGCCTGGATGGCACAGCAGCAGGTACAGAGACACCTGAGGGTGCAACAGCTACGAACCAGGGCTGGCTTGGAGACTCACCACCTACAGAGGACATTTCTCCTGCTGCTTCACTTACAGACACATCATTGACAATGTACTGTCTCTACAACTGCTAACAGGCAAACACGAGTGTGAGGAGCAAATAAAATCTGCTTCATAAAGGGGATTTCCAGGCAAATCACTCTGCAGTTGCCATAGCCCAGCTGAGGCCAGAGAAGCACAAGTTGCAAAGATCCTCACTGACAGGTCTGGTCACACCGGGGAGAAAGTAAACAAAGAGAGGAGCCAAGGAGGGGATTGCAGCCTTTGAGCTCCAGCAATGAGCTCCCACTCCATCCCCTCCTCTGGAAGGCACTCTGATACCACCACTGCTGGTACACCAGAGCGGAAAGATTCCTAAGAATGTCTGAAAAACAGCCCTAAACTACCCCTCTCCTAAACCCTACCTGGCCCTTGGATTCCTTCTGCAAACAAGAGAGAAAACGACTGGAGAGTTGTTCATAAAAAGTGCTTCAGTTAAAAGCTGTTTCCGAAGAAATCTGCATTTCATGGGAAGTCACCTGTCCAGGTTACGAGCTGGAGAATTCACGCAGCAGGAGGAGAAGGATGACAGGAGATTTCGGGATCAACACCCCAGCCCTGGCACTGGCACCACAGATCCCTGCCTGCAGCTGCACTTGCAGCTCGCAGCATTAGATGGCACCAGAACCCCTCCAACAGAGCCTGGGGGCCTCGACTCCCCCCAAATTCCACATTACTTTATTGGATTTATTACCACCCCCGTGTGGTGACAGCCCTGACATTTCCTATTGTTCGTCTGAGAATTTTCTGCAGCGTCTTGGCAGCATCACTTTTTAGCAGGTGTGATAAAACCCCAGGAATATCATCCAGCAACCAGAAGTCCACTCTCTGGAAGTGCCTGTGCCTCCAACTCCAGCTTCCCCCAGAAAACACTGCACTAAAAAGACGCAAGAACTGCAAAATCTTTCTCTTCCTGCATTCAGTTTTAACTGAAGGTGCCTTCATATGCACGTCCCAAAACATTAATGAGCTTAAAATGCAAAGATATTTGATATTTTTGAGATGCGTGCTGTTTGAAAGCTACCAAAAATGTTCTCGAAAATACAAGCTTAAAATAATTATCAGTATCGATACAGCTGATTTAAACCCCCAGAAGCACAAAGCAGGTGGGAACTGCGGGATTTGGAAGATCCCAAGGAGGCAGAAGGTGCAGAGGGATCAGATACCAGGCTCCTGCCCTCTCAGGAGCCCTGCAGGGACTCTGCATATACATGGGAGAGCTTGAAAAGCCAAACCCACACAATACTCTTGCTATTAAGGAGCTCAAGTCGCTCTGGGACATGGAAGCCACGACAGGGACCTCACAACCAGCAGAATCGACCTATCTCTTGGAGATGGACATCCAGAAGAGGTGAGGTGCCCAACAGGGTGCTCTCCAGACCGTGATGCTGCTCCAGGCACTGCTGAGGAGGGAAATACAGACACAGCAGGTTCTGGGGGAGCTTTGGAGCCCCAGGTGTTGCCACACACACACGGCTCGAGGGTTCCCAGCCCCAGGGAGGGCAAAGGCAGGGGCTGGTTCAGCTGCTCAGGAGAAAGGAAGGCATAAAGGCCCATTGTGCCAAGTCACCACTGCAGCACCCAATACTCTGACCTCTTCCTTAAGTCATGAATTATGTAAACTCGCAGTGGCAGAGCCCAGTTTAAGTTTCCTGCTGTGGCAGTTCAGTGTCCTTGGCTGAATCACAGAACCGTGGAATATCCTGAGCTGGAAGGGACTCCCAAGGATCTCGGAGTCCCAGGAAGCTCTGAAAGGGTTTTCTGGGCTCTGACGAGTCGTGTCTTCAACCCTGTGACAAAAGGCAGATGGAGATGATGGGGAAAAGGAGAAGGATCAATCTCCAGGCTCGACAAACATCCCTCCAGCTTGGCTCCAGGGACACAGAGCTCCTGAACAGCTGACACCTCCATTTACCTCTCGCTTGGTTTTGCTTCACTCCTGAGCCCTGGAGTTGAAATTCCTGGGCTGTGCTCGGCCCTCCCGGCCAATAAAGCCCCTTTTCATCCCCAGAGCAGCTCAGCATCCAAGAACAGCAGTGCCTGTTTTCCTGGTGGGAGAGCCAGGCTTTGTCTGGCTCAGGGAGAACTAACTCCTGGAAACTTAGGCAAACAATCCAGCAGGGCAGTGCAAACGGGGAGCATGAGCTGAGTTACAGTCACTGTTCTGCAAGGGTGAAGCTCTTGGATGCTTTTTGGAAAGGCTCATCCAGGAGGGCCCTGCACCATCTGGGGACACTCCTCAGCATCAGTCATTTTAGGGCTGAGGTTTAGGTGTAGAGCTGGGTTTTTGTTATTGAAAGGAACAGCAGCAAACTTGGTAAAGGAACCCCAATATTTACCCCTGGGGCAACACCCTGTGGTAAACCCTGGTTTGTGTCTCTCATGGAAACCACATCAGTCTGTGCTGCAACAAAACACTTCCCTGCAAATATTCTATCTGAATAACTCCTGTATCAGTGTCATGAATATCCCAATTGTGAAGGATCCACAAGAATCACCAAATGCAGGTGAACCCTGCCCAGACATCCCAACAATCCCCCCATGTCCCTGAGAGGATGATCCAACCCCTCCTGGAGCTCTGGCAGCCTTGGGGTCATGCCCACTGCCCTGGGCAGCCTGGGCAGTGCCCACCACCCTCTGGGGGAGGGACCTTGCCCTGAGATCCCACCTGACCCTGCCCTGGCCCAGCTCCAGCCCTTCCCTGGGTGCTGTCCCTGTCACACAGAGCAGAGATCAGAGTGGCAGACCCCGAGGAGTGTCCCCTCCGTCCCCTCTCTCCATTAGCTCAGCAGCCAAAAAGAAATTCACAGCACTTAATTCTTGTGATTTATTCTGAGGAACATCAGCTCTTTCATGAGAAGTTTTTATACTGGTTTTTATTACCTCATTAAAACATCAATTGATAATGAGAAAATAAAAAGCAGCGAGTCACAGACTATGAATCATTTCAAGGGAGAGAAGGAGAGAAGACCACTAAGGCAAGAAAAAGACTCTTACTTTCTTCTGTAGTTTTTATGTTTAGAGAAGGGAGTTGGAAAAAATGCATCCCCAAGTCCAGACACCTGATGTTCACAGCCTGGGAAACACCCCGCAGGAATGGGGACGCTGGAGCAGAAATCTCCACCACCAGGGAGCACTCAACATTTAGGATTTCCCCCACCTGACAAACACTCCAGTCCAAAATAAAACTGTTCTTACCGAGGAAATGATGCAACTTCAAATGCACTCAGTACAAATAAAGCCGAGTTAGCTGGCAGGGCTGGGAAGCCACACTCCCAAACAACATCTGCAGGACACGCACCCTCACCCAGACACCCCACCAGGCTGGGCTGCTCCCCAACAGCCCACGCTGCAAAGGGAAAGGCAACTGCTAATTAATCATTTACATGGAACTCCTCTGCCCACGGTGGGAACGGGCCCCCCACTGACCACTGTGCCAGCCTTTGCCCACCTGTCCAATGTCCACTGGGAGATGGAGTCAAGCCACCAGTCCCCCCATCTGGTGCTTCTCCAAGGGCTGAAGGGCAGCTGGTGGGATTGTGGATCATTGTGGAGTGGCACAGGACCCTCTCTTGCCCAGAGCAGCTCCTTTCTCCCCGCTGCACGTTCTGCCTCTCACACACCCCAGGCTCTCCCATCAGCTGGTGCTCCTTTCTCAGCCCCTCCTGACGCTCCACAGGCTCTCCAGAGCTGAACCTGCTCCGTGAGACACAGCCCAGCCATCCCCCGAGCACAGACCTTCGCTTCGGCCGTGCAGCAGCAGCTCAAAGTGAAGGAAATGTTAATAAAAGAAGGAAAAGCAAATGCTCCAGCACGACCCAGAGCGCTGCAGAAGCCTCAGCTGCACTGGTTACCAGCTGAACCAGTGCCACTGAAGGTGAAGAAAACAAAACCTGATGGTTTCCAACTATTCTCTGCTTCCAGCTTCTCTGTGAACCCCAAAGCACAAACTGAACTACTGAATATGGAATATTGCAATATTGGGTATGAGCACACAGCTTTTTCCTCCTCTCCCCTCTGTGCATGGGGAGAGGAATGATCCAGCAGCTCCACACCTCTGGAACACAGAGGATGGACAATTCCTTTCCCTGCTGCAAACACCCCATGGGATTCAGGTTACTCTCCCAAAGGGGGTAACAAGTCTTAGGTATTTTTTCAATTAAATATATAAAATAAAATCCATCACTGCAGGCTTTGAGCCTAACCTCTTTGCAAACTTGCCTGAAGACATTAATTAAAACTCATGTTCCTGGACACCCAAGGATGGGCCTTTAGGATGTGTTCACCAAGGAGGGGAATTCAAGCAGACTTCTGGCACTGAAACCTTATTTACCTGGTTTTAAAGGCAGGAATGTGTAGCCTGCACTCCCACGAGGGAACAACCACTCTCCTCATGCCTTGGGAAGCAAGTGAGTGCTAAGACACACTCACCCTGTGTGCCTCAGGCCCTCGTGCCCCCTGTGTGTGATATGGGTCTCTCTGCTGAGAGTCCAGCGCTGCTTAAAGACTTTATTTTAGGGAAATCTCAAAATAAACTCAGCTGTCAAGCAGGACTTCAAGGCTTTCAGCAAACCGCTCCTGAAGGGCCTCGCAGCGAAGGAGCCTCTCACAAGAGCACTCAGATAAACAGGATTTGCCTTGGCAGAACCAGAGCTCAACTATTCCTGCTGCTCTTGGAAAAACAGCTCAAAAAAACCCTGTCCACTCAGTACAACCTCCCTGCCCTGGGGAAGTGATCCAAGTCTGTCCTGCCCGTGAATATGCACGTCTGCAACAGGCGGAATGTGCGTACCCAGAAGGTTCTGACCCGCGCCAAGGGCCAGAAGAGCTGCACTGAGGGTCCTTTGGGCACAGGTGAGGGTTCTGCTCCCGGCAGGGCTCGGCGTTGGGTGCTGCCAGTGCAGGAGCCTCGGCAATGGCACGGGCAGCGCGGCCGCGCCACTCCTGTCCTGCAGAGAGGGAGCCAACGGGGCAGGGCAGGGCAGGGACCCTCCGGAAGCCTCTGCTCGCCCACAGCCCTCGGCAGCCAGCAGGGCAAGGAGGTTAAAGGAGCTCTTTGTAATGAGCTCACTGTTTTTCTAAAAGAAAACGGGTAAACTCTGAGCGGCCACTGCCACTCAAGCAAACCAAGCTTTGGGCAAGGTGTCATTTGATGAGGCTGGTTCAGGTGCCAGCCAGCCCTGGGCGAGCCCTGCAGACCCACGAGGGAAGGAACACGGGACACGGGTGGGCAAAGGCTAAAACTGCGAGATGCAGGAAGAGGAATAATGTTCAAATCCCTCTCCTTAAATACAAAGTACGAACCTTGCACTGACAAAATGCCAAACCACCAAACACAGGAGTCACTGAACTTCCATCCCTGTTTGCGTCAGCCGGCCCGGCTCTGCTGCGGGGGGAAGCACTGCAGGCTCCTCCTGCAGCTCTGCAGGCAGAGCAGGACTCCAGACAGATAAGGAGACAAAAGGAAGGACTCTGAAAAGCCTCCAGGACAACAGATGCTTTGTGGGTTTATTCCACAGCCAGTTGCTGCAGGCACAGGTAGAGGAAAGCAGTGTGGAGCAGTGAAACACACTCCCAGTTTCCACGTGACAAATCTGGCTGTAAAATCCCAGTGCAGTCATTGCATTACTGTGCTCTGAGCAGGACATTGCCCTGAGTGATGTCCTGAGGGTGAATTATCCCAGATCTAACCAGGAAAGAGGAGAACAGGATGGGATAGCAGCAAACAAGAGATCTCCTTTTAATCTGCCAAATAAAAGCACATAATCTACAAAAGGGCAGTAAAATCAAAAGAAAGCTCAAAAGTCAGGTAGGTTCTTCTCTCTGCTCCCATCACACGCCAGGTCAGCTGGAGCAGGTGAGGAGAGTGCAGAGCTTGTCATGCAGGAGAGCTCCTTTCAACGCATATGGCTCATGAAACAGCTGCGGAGGAGGAAAAGGTGGCAATAATCACCTATAAATACAGGAGAGATGAGTATCCTCCTGCCAGAACTAATTAAACACAACACTATGCAGGCCCATATGAAAGGAAAATGGGAATAGACCACCCTGGCCAACACAGGCTGGAAACAGAGTTGGGAGCCTTGGGAGCATCCCAGGAGAGCAGTCCAGTGGGAGCTGCAGGGACCTGTGAGTCCTGCTGGATATGGCTGAGCTGGTCCTCTGGATGTGTTTAGAAGGTCTGGATTCCTGCAGTGACCAACACCTGACTTCATGGTCCATTATGTTCCTTCCACTCTGACGTTACAGCACTCAGGTGCTTAAAAAGAGCCTTTTCATTCACCACCTCCTCTTTCCAAACCCCGTGTCCGTATCGACTGTAACCTGCTACACCAGGGTTATCTCCTCACACAATTTTGGGAATTCAGCTTTGTCCCTCAGATTATAAACTGGTGTCTCACAGGGTACACAACCCCCAGGCACAGCAGGGGACAAAACTGCCCAAAACACTGCCCAGAAGGCAAAGCCCAGAGCAGGGGCTGGAGGCTGGACAGAGCTGCACCACCTGGGTCCACCCCGGGGTCAGTGGGGGTGAATTCTGCAGCGCTGGCTTTGTCCACGCAAGCTCAGGCTTCTGAACAACCTTCTTGCAAGGGATGCTGAAGGGACTATAAAATCCTGCAACCCAACAGAAAGATCCAGAAACATGGAGGAAAACAAAGCCCACGGAACAACCACCACTCCCTGCTGACCCCGACAGAGCAGCTCCTCGTGCAAGCAATACCCTGAAGCCACCTGAGGAACTGCACCGAAGACTTGCAGCCTTGTTTTCTAAGCCATGTTCTTCCCCATATCTGGTGTGATATCCTGCACCACCTTCCCATCTCTCTGTCCACACCGCACAATTAACAGAACCTCGTGCTGATGTCTAATTACACCTCTCCTCTCTCCACAAGCCCCAGTATTGCAGAGGTTTTGCCTGGAGATGCCTGGAGACTCCCCCAGCAGTCAGCTGGCCGGAGCTGCTGCTGTTTTCAGCTGCCTCATTGTTCTGCTGCACAGGAATACTCTGACTTGCTGAGCCCGTGGCCAGTGCTGGTGTGTGGATGTGCTGAGCCCCCTGAATGCAGCATTGTCTGACACAGGGCTTGGCAAAGGCAGGAATCATCCTGCAGCATCGAGACACAGAAACCCTCCTGCCAGCCCTCCGAAAGTCTTGCTCAGTGCTCTGGTAACATTACAGCTGAAATAACATTGGGTTCCTTATTTATACCAAGGCAGGTCATGCAAACCAGGCAAAAATAACGACGCCAAAAACGCAAAGAATGACTCGGTTTCTGCAGCATTAGAGCTGTTGGGTGATTTGTACCATGTCACTTCAGCACAAATACTGACAGGCCTTGCACAGTCCTCTGCATTGTCTGGCTGGGACACCAGACTGGGACACCAGGGTGTGTGGGACACCTGGCTGGGACACCAGAG
>VWZG01001842.1:25020-45241 GCA_013396735.1 Grallaria varia
AACCCAGCCCCAGCTCCCCAACCCAGCCCCAGTTCCCCAACCCAGCCCCAGTTCACCAGCCCAGCCCCAGTTCACCAGCCCAGCCCCAGCTCCTCGCTGCAGTTTTGCAACAGCGAAACCACCACCGAGACGGAGATCAGCAGGGACTATCTAGGAAATTAACACTAATTAACCACCAGGACTCCCACAGGCTGTGCACCGGGAGTCCCAGCTCTACAGAAACCAGCCAAGGGGCAGGAATAACACAGGATGGCTTTCTCAGGGATGACCTTGGGCAATTTCCACTGTCGGTTATAAAATCCAGGCAGATGGGAGAGCAGGGGAGCAGCAAGAACAGAGACAACACTCCATCCTCACCCGTGGGTTCTGTCTGTCTTTGGGTGGGCAAACGGGAGAAGAAAAGCAAGCTCCCCCATCCAGGCTACCAGGGAAAGCCCGGTGACTACCCGATAAAATATTAAGCAGCCTAAATAACACACACTGCCGTGGCCTATTTTTGGTCCACGTGGATGTGGCAAACATGAGTCACCTGCAGAGGAAATCCCAAACTGTTCCCCAGCACAGTCATGACTGTACATAGAAAAGAAGGAACCAAGTCCGTAACCAAAAAAAGCCACATTGCCACTGGTGCTGGCCAAATTTGTCAGGGACTTAATTTCCAGCTGCGCTATTTTAAAGCAAATGTTGATTAGTATCACAGGCTGGTTGTATTTGGAATTAAAGGAATAATCTCCTAGTTTGATCTAACTAATAAGCTTTGATGAGATTCCACTTGGTAGGAAAGGAAGTCACAGCGAGATAAGGAGATGGTACCCACTAAATAGGCAGTGGTTTATTATTGCTATTTCAACGTTTCTACGATGCAATTCAAGGCAAATCTAGCAAGGAAAACCATGAAGAGTGGCCAGTTACACTCTGCAAACATGAAACCCCCACCACAAAGAGGGACAAACGCTGCAGGGGGATCCAGAAGCACCAGAGGGTGATTAGTAGCGTGGGTTAATTGCAGAACAGAACGGCAAGGCAAGAATCTGCACTGGTCTATCTCTGAGGCTCCCGTGGCTTCCCCAGGGGCAGGTGCTGGCTGGGCAGCAGAGCCCTTTGGCACTGCCAAGGGCTGGCACAGAGGCCACGGTGTTAGAAGGAACAGGAACACAGGCTGGGGAAGGGAAGGTTGGGGAGACCTCGCAGCACCTCCCAGGACCTGAAGGAGCTGCAGGGAACCCTTCCTTAGGACAAGGGCTGGTGGATACCAGTTGGAAGAGGGGAAATTTAGGTTGGATATTGGGAAGGGATTGTTCCCTGGGAGGGTGGGCAGGCCCTGGCACAGGGTGCCCAGAGAAGCTGGGGCTGCCCCATACCTGGAAGTGTCCAAGGCCAGGTTGGACGGGGCTTGGAGCCACCTGGGCTGGTGGGAGGTGTCCCTGCCCATGGCAGGGGGTGGCACTGGGTGACCTTTCAAGTCCCTTCCAACCTGTTAACGTTCCACAATTCTATGATAACTAAGTTCAGAAGAGAAGGTTTCCACTGAGAGCTCCTGTGAGCTCCCTGATGGCCCGGTGGGAGAAGGGGAGCCGGTGGGCAGGAGGTGGGAATGGAATGCTGGGGAAGGAGATCTGTCCCCTGGGGCGAGCAGGAGGGCCAGCACCTTCAGCACTACCTTGTGCCACCCTGGGGGGCACTTGGGCATCCCAAGCTGAGAAGCAACAGATCCTTTCTCCAGGCAAACCAGCTCCCAGCATTACCAGCAGCACCTGGAAGCACCGAAGGGCAGGGACACCCCTCCCAAACCCCCTCCATTCCTGTGTGACAAAACACTTCCCAGGAAAGGGGACTCTCCCATCCCCTGCTCCATAAAACCCTTTCGCTGTCCACACCTCCCCTGCCTTCACTCCGAATTTCTGTGAGACTGGAAACTATCCCAGCTCTTCCACTCCGAGCGAAAAATGCCATTTCCAAGGCTGTATCTGTGGTGTGAAAACTCCATGGCAGGACAATTTAAGCCCAGATAACCCGAGGGGACAGGGGCAGTGGCAGCAGCGCTGAGCAGGGAGGGGCACACAAGTGTGAGAAATAAATGTCACCCCTGGCACTTGTGATTTATTCCAGAGGTATCACGATAAATATTGGTTTTTATTAAAATACGTCCTCCTAGGGTAAAAACAATACAACCATCTCCACCCTCGTTAAGAGGTTTTTTAGCTTTCATCACTGTGGAGTTCGAAACAACTGCAGAATATCCCAAAGGCTCAAAATGTCAGGAAGCAGAACACAAAAACAGGGATGGCTGAACTTGTCAGTGCTGCTCCTCACACACTGGGAATGTCCTGAAGGGCACATGGATGGTTTGGACCTGATATGGGGTTTTTTTCATGTTATTTCCTCCCCGTGATAAAAAAGAAAGGACTATTTGGCACTTGCAGCACTGGGGTGCACAGAGAGTACCAAAACCCACGTCACAACACAAAGAAATCACTGTCTTAAACCTTTTTGTTTGCAAAACATCCACTGCCCTCCGTTACCCAGGGATGAACCAGAGGCTCCCACTCTCCGTGTGACACCCAAGGGGGACCAGAGGGGTGGGCACAACGGGGCAGTTTTCCTGCCCAGGCAATGCTTTGGGACCTGGTACCAGTTCCCACATCAACTACCTGTGGGGACAAACAGAGTGACATGGGAGGGTTTGGCACTTGAGGTGAAAACTCCTTTGGTGTTGCACAAAGGATGGGAGAGTGGCGTGGGAATTACAGCTGCCATGGGATTTCTGCAGGGATGGAGGAGCCTTCAGAAAAGGAGTAAAAGTGCCTTGATAAGAAAAAACAAACCCAAAATACTGATCCTGACTGTCTGAGCTTCCCACATCCCTCATACAACATAAACCTGACAGTGACCAAGCCAGTCCTTCCATAAGAACCTGCTCATTTGTCCCTCCTGTGGTTTTGTTGTGGTTCAAATGCACATTAGCAAATTATTCCTTTCATTTGGTCAATGTAGCATAGAATGTCTTTAAAGTTCACTAAGTTTACTGTATTTAACTTAATTTTTTCCTAGATACAAGGACAATACAGGAAAGACAAAAGGTTAAAATGTATCAGAGAGAGTTTAACACTTTAAAATAAAATGACCCAATTCTACAGTGTTCATGATTCAGCTCCAAAGTTTTCGGCTCAAGACAAGTTCACTGTCCCAGGCTGAACAACCAAACACTAAAACAAGAGAAATCACCCTGATCTGTTCATTGGCACAGGCTCTACTCTCCAAATTCAGCAAATTAGCAAAGCAGCCAGTTACCAATCCTACGAAAAAAAACCCCTGGGAGAAGACTGACAAGAGTTTTCCCCCTGAATTCAATAGCAACACATCTGAGCTGGCCCCTGAAGTTAATGATGGCCCATGGTGTGAGAGCAGAGCCCCAAAACATCAACCCCTCGGAGGAGTCACAGGACAGGGAAGATGCTCCTGCTCCAAAACAGCTGCTCGAATCGTTGAGACAGAGAGGATCAAAGACCCAGAAACCCAACAGAAACGCAGGGAAAAAAAGAGTCAATCAAATAATAAATTAAGAATAATTTAGGTAAATGAAAACTTGAGATTTACAGTGTTGCTCATTCCCTGTGTGATGGGTTGGCACATGTAGCATCTTTTAAAAGAGAGGGGTCCACCAGGGGGTTTTCTTGGCTTGCAAACTTCTCCCTGCCAGCTGCAGCACCCACCAATTCCAGCATTCCGGGTGCCAGCCTGGCACTGCCACCCCTCCACTGCCCAGAGGGACAGAGTGACAGCTCCCAGAACGGAAGCAGCCAGACAAGAGGTTCTGGCCAAAAGCAAGACCCATTCTGACAACAAGCAGCCCCCCCCTTTTGTCCTAGTTACAGTGGCTGGGACCAGTTTATCACTGTGTGAATTTAACTGGAACTGTGTATTCCATACCCTCTCTGCCATTTATCATGAACTGTTAACGATGCATTGTTTGCAACAGCTGCCCAGGGCACACCTGACACCTCAGGCTATGAACTGGGTGCATGAGAAAATAGAGATAAGAGGGTTCCCTGTCTTCACACCAATGATTCAGGTGTGATAACTCCCCTCTGGGAATCATTAACACCTTCACACCCAACCTGAGGGGTCATGTCTGCTAATGGGCCATCAAGTAGACCAAAAATATCCTGTGACTCACTGAGTAAATTGCCCATTGTGAAACCCCTCACCCTGGGGGAGGTACTGGGTGTTCCCATCTGAACCCAAGCATGGATAAGCTTGGGGTCTGGGGACTTGGGGCACTCACTCACTCATCAGACTGAGAGGAGGACCAGAACCTCAACAGGACTGCAACTACCACTCTCAACCAGGCTGCGACCACCAACCTCCTGGAAGGAAAACAGGTTTTCCTTCTCTTTTTGCTTTGGACTCAGGGGGCCCACGTGGTGCTCAGCACAGGGGCTGGTGAGCACCATCCTGTTTGTGCCCCAGGGGGCTGGGTTGTACAACTGGGTTTTGAGGGCTGAAACCAATTTTCCTTTGTATCAGTGCATCTATTGTAATCTTTTCTATTAAATTGTAGTTCTGATTTCTAAACTCTTCTGAGTTGGATTCATTTCTCCTGTCGGTTTACTTTTAAACCAGCACACCTTTAGGTCTCCAAAAATGTAAGTCCTTAATGGAGAACACCTTTCCTATCAACTGGTCGGAAAAATGAAGCCAAATATTCCCAATAATTCCAGAACTGCACAGCTTTCCTTGGGTTTCCCACCAAGTCCAGTTCGCCCGGATTCATCCAGGTTGACAAAGCTTTGCAGGGATCAGTTTTTCCTTGGAATCTCCTCAAAGGGGTTTAAAAGTTCCCCATAACTAAGGCAGAGTCAGAGAAGCAGCTGCCAGAGGCTGGAGATGGCTGAGGAATGTCTGCATCCTTGAAAGCCAGGATGCAGCACAGCCCAGAAAACAAGCTAAGAACAAAGACAAGATTCCCATAGTTTGTTTTGCTGGAGACATAAATGTTACATTTATCACCGTAAAAAAGGGAGAGGAATACACTCCTTTTTCGTGCCCTCCTCACCTGGAACAGGTCAGCACACAAACCATATAAAGCAAAGTTTTCTTACTGCGACGCAGGCAACCTCCAGAAAGGAAACATTTATTATCAGGCAGTGCTGTCCACAAAGTCATACATCCAACCTCGGGCTTATTTTAGAACTGCTCCCTGGTAATTTGCCTGTGCTTTGGAAAAGCAAGGAATATGTTTTGAATTATAGGAGGTTACAGGGACATTTTTGTGGTAAATTTGGACTTTCATTTGCAAAAAAAAAAAAAAAAAAGAAAAACACCCTCAGTGCTACAGAGATCCTTTCGGAAATAACATTTTTTTGTCATTGCTAAGCACTTTTCAGCGAAGTTTAACAGCTACTGTTCCGAGGAGGTGTTCACTGGAGGCACACTGGGGTCCTCCTGTCCCTGCCAGCACAGGGAAAAGCAGCAAAGTGTCTCCCCAAATGGTTTGGGAAGCAAACGAGAGAGGACCTTCCCTGCAGAGCACAGAGCAAACATTTTCCTGAGCAAGTTCCCTTGGAGACTCTGGCATTGGAAGGTCCTCTGTCCTGGGATTTTCCTGGGGGTCTGACCTGGCCTTTGGGCTCTCCTGGTCTTTCCAGCCGGGCTGGGGAACAGCCCACGGAGCTGGAACCGAGGAGCAGAGGGAGGCACCGCGTCCAACCTGGGAAGGTCCCAAACTCCACGTCCAGCCGCTCGCGCTCTGAACAGCGCAGGGGAAGGGAGGCCTTCAAAGCACCACAGGCAGAGTCTGCCTTTGCTGAAGGTGAAGTTTCCTTCATCATCCACTCTTGGAAACAGAATAACCCATTGAGCTGCACTGCAGCAAAAGGAGATGACGCCAAAAAGCACAAAAAAACTGCTCAAAGACAGACTTTTATCTTTAAGCAGCAAAGGTATTTATTGGATAGCATCGGACAAAGCAGCTCTGCCGTTCCAGTGTAAAGTCGGGGTTTTTATACAGTTTTCGGAGTGGGTTTCAACATCTGACATACATATTCATTCATCTAATTATAATATTCATAGTAGGCGGGGTTTGGGCGGTGCCTGGGGTGAAGTCATCTTTTGGGGTGGTTTCTGGGGGTCGTTCCTGTTTCTTCAGCCTCAAAGGGGTCGTTTTCTCTCTTCTTCCTTGGTCAAACTTCTCAGCTTTTCTTTACAGGTCCAGGCTTGCAAAAAAAACCTCCTGACTTGGTACCTTGTTATCTACGGGTGCCCACTCTCTCTGTTATCTCTCTTGTAACACAATGGGAGGGATTCCTTTGGTCAGCTCATCTCTAGGAGCTTGTTTGCCCAGTTTTAATCTTTGCCCTGTCTCAGAGCAACAGGGAAAGTTTTGCTTTGTAAACACCTGGGGATGCCTGGAGTGGAAGGTTCATTGGGCCCTCACGGCCACTGTGGTTTTCCGTGTCCTTGTTGAGGAGCTCTCCCCAAGGAAAGCCGGGCTGTTTGGATGCTGGGAAAGGGAAGTTTTTGTTCCCGTTGGGTTTGCTTTGCTGTTCCTGGTGAGACAGCCTTTGCTGCCATGGAGCAGCTGTGCAAAGAGGGGTTCTGGTTGCTCCTCGCCTGCCTGGCACCCAGGGCAGCACCAGGCAGGGAACAGCTCAGGTGCCCTTTAGTTTCCCTTCTGAATTTGTCCCGGGCACCAGAAATAAATGCCAGGCCACTGATGAAGGCACTGATGGGTCTGATGCTGTAAAGGGAGCCAGATATTAACAGAAAAGTTAGAAAGTTGAACAGAAAGTTTCAGCTGGTGCCTCAAAGCATAACTCACTGGAGGAGCAGCAACACACACGTCCCCTGTGACAATGGGACTGAAAACCTTCTCATCATGAGCCCCTGTAGAACAAAGAGACTCATTCCAGAACTTGCAGTGAAATACAGCCCAGGCTGATGTGAATAAAGATGCAGGATTAGACATTCAGGGGCAGGGCAAAAATCCCAACCAGGTGGCCAAGAAGGCCAATGGGATCCTGGCCTGGATCAACAATAGCATGGCCAGCAGGAGCAGGGCAGTGATCCTTCCCCTGCACTCTGCCTTGGTGAGGCCACACCTGGAGTGTTGTGGTCAGTTCTGGGCCCCTCAGTTCAGGGTGGACATTGAGGGGCTGGAGCAGGGCCAGGGAAGAGCAACAAGGCTGGTGAAGGGACTGGAGCACAAGTGCTATGGGGAGAGGCTGAGGGAGCTGGGGGTGTTTAGTCTGGAGAAGAGGAGGCTCAGAGGTGACCTCCTCACTCTCTATGACTCCCTGAAGGGAGGTTATAGCCAGGTGGGGGTTGGTCTCTTCTCCCAGGCACTCAGCAATAGGACAAGGGGGCTTCAGCTCTGCCAGGGGAAATTTAAGTTGGATATTAGAAAGAAATTCTTTACAGAGAGAGTGGTCAGGCATTGGAATGGCCTGCCCAGAGAGGGGGGGGATTCACCGTCCCTGGAGGTTTTTAAACTGAGATTGGACGTGGCACTGAGTGCCATGATCTGGTAAAGGGACTGGAGCTGGACCAAGGGTTGGACTTGATGATCTCGGAGGTCTTTTCCAACCCAATCAATTCTATGATTTTCTGGTGCTTGGAGAGGGACTCAGACCCTGCACACTGAACCCTCAAACCCGGCAGAGTGCAGAGCCCACAGATCTCCAACTTTTATTTCCCAGGAAGACACGATGAACCTTCAAGGCCTCCCAAAGTAACTTACACCAACCTTAAAGAAGAGCAGACCAAGACACTACAGCCAGATTACTTTCCACCTGAACAGCCTCAGCCAGGATAACATCAGGCCAGCTCTGTCCAGACCCAGGAACACCAACCCCGACGGGCACGGATCCAGCGTGGAGCCAGGGAATGACTCAGACAGATGACCACGATAACCAGGGTCACAGCTCTCCAAACCTCCTCCTCTGGCACAGGTTTGAGGGCTCCAGAAATCAGGCACGGAAGGAGGGGGCAGTGGCTTGGCTGGAATTTCTACGGGGTGTTCCTTCCATGCCAAAAGGAACAACAGCGGGCAAAGCCCAGGAATGCTGGTCGGGGGGGTCTCAGACAGACAAGGGGCAGAGCAGGGAGGAGCTGATGGAGAAGGGCTGTGCCCCTGAGGTGCAACAGGGGCAGGCAAGGACATGGGCGAAGGAGATACGGCTGAAAGCAGAACCCAGCCCTGCAGATCAATCCCAGCAAGCTCGGTGGGCAAGGCCGTTTGAGGAGGCACAAGGCAAGGAACGAGCACACAAAGCAGTGCCAGGTGACTCCAGGCAAGGCTGGGCTCTGGGCACGGCTCAGCCTGGGCCTGGCACACCACAGGGGATGCAACACTGTTTGATCTGGGCCCAGGAAGGCGCCAGTCAGGGGGTGCAGGGGGGACAAGGGAACTGCTGTCCTGCAAAGCTCAGCTGACCTCAGCCCAAGGGAATTCCAGCTCACACACCGGGAGAGCCTGGAAAGAGGAGCACAAGATCAGGGAGGACTTCTGTGCTGCTGGGAGAGCCAAGGGCACATCAACAGCACTGGGGAACGTCGGGCAGAGCTGCCCACCTGCCCAGAGAGGGCACTGAGAGAGCAGAGGGAGGACTCCGCAGGGATCACCTCCAGGATGCCGTAGTTACAGGGATGCAGCAAGGCAGCAGGAGGGGAAGGGAAGGGCAGGGGGAACAACAGCTTTTGGAAGGACAGCAGGAATTGACAGGTGGCACCCAGGGAACAGCAGGAAACCTCCAGGGACGAGAAATGACATCATGGCAGCCAAGTGGCTGCCCAGGGACACGTAACTGGTTTAATGCTGTACTTTGACCCCACGGTACGTTTGTTTTTCTGGGAAGAAGGCTCTGGATCAGACCGGCCCAAGAGTCCAAACTGTCCTCTGAAGTGTCACACATCCCAAGGCTGGCAGGTCACACCAGGCAGCCACAGGGCAGGTCACTGGCAGCTTCCAGGAGGATGGGCAGCAGGAGCAGGAAGCATGGGCTGCAAATCGCTCCTGCAGGACAGGCCACAGTGCAGACGTGGTGGGGCACAAATATTCCAGCACTGCTCAGGGAGAACATTCAAACTTTGCACAGAAAAACGCCCTGAAGCTCCTGGGGGCAGAATGGAAAGCACCACCACAATCAGGGGGTAGAGCAGGAACAGGCTTGTCGTGCCCCAGCACTGGTCCCAGCTCTGCTGCTGAGCCTGAGAAGCTGAGCCCTGCAAGACCATCAGTGATGACAGGGCTGGTCCTCTGGCTTATCGCCAACAACTGTTTCATTTAAAAGGTCTTTACACAACATCCCCCTCCTCCTGCCTCAGCGGGCCCCGAGAGGACAGTACCTGCTGTCCATCTAAACCACCACCCTTTCAAAGGAACTGCTCAGGGAGTTGCTGTCACAGCTGGACCTGCAGGGGCAGGGTGAGAACTCCATAACAACCCCAGGGACCAGAAAAACCTCATTCCTTGTTTAGCATTCCTGGTAAAAGACAGAGGTTATCTCAGGAACAGTTTAATGGCTTAGATGTGAATAATAAAAAAGGTATTTTCTAGCAAGTTAAGTCTATCTAATGCCCTTATTCCACTCCCAAAGACAGAAGAGCCTCACAGCCAAACTGTTCTTTTAGGAAAGGACCACAAGGAACACTCACTTCTCCTTCTGGTCTAACAGAGACAGGAACATCAGCACATGACAGCAGCAGTGGGAGTTGAGATGTCATCAGCTCTAACTAAAAAAGCCCTGAAAGGAACAGAAATCCTCTTTAGAAATTATATTTCTGCTTCAGAGAGCTGGAAATGAGCATTTGTCACCAAAGGACACAGAGTTCCCTTGTTTCACACTTACAGGCAAACCTGGGTGCAGACATCTGTGTCCTTCTCCCACCCCCCAAAACATCCTCATTCCATAAAAAGATGCCAGCACGACCCAGGGATGCAGAAAGGAGAGAGATGATGTAACAGCCAAATACCGAGTGAGATCTGCATCTCTAAAGGAATTCCAGTAAATGTGACTAAAGGGGAAATGTTCAGGTGGAGTAAAAGCTTATTCAGCCCAGAAGAAATGCCAAGAGTCAGAGAAATGCAAGGGCTTGGTCTTTACTTGGTCAGCAAAGCCACCTGAAGAGGCAGATTTTTGAACAGAAGTCAATACAAAGGACTCTTGACTAAGGGAGACCACGAGACCCATTGGAAACACCAGCTAATATTTACTCCAAGAGTCTGACAGATCTTAAAGTCAACCTTTATCTGGAGGAGATGATAAACTACCTTGGTTAAAACAACGCAGGTGACACGAGCCACCCTACACGTGTGGCACTCAAGAACCAGAACTCCAAGGGGCTGCAGGACCCACATCACTTCAGCACAATGCACAGAACAACTGCAGAGAACAGCAATGATGAAAGCAAGGACGAGGGATTGTCCCCCTGTGCTGGCACTGCTGAGGCCACACCTCCAATCCTGGGGTCAGTTTTGGGCTCCTCATGACAAGAGGGACATTGAGGGGCTGGAGCGTGTGCAGAGAAGGGAATGGAGCTGGGAAGGGGCTGGAGCAGCAGGAGGGGCTGAGGGAGCTGGGGGGGCTCAGCCTGGAGAAAAGGAGGCTCAGGGGGGACCTTCTGGCTCTGCAACTCCCTGCCAGGATGGGGGAGCCAGTGGGGGATTGGGCTCTTCTGCCAGGGAACAGGGACAGGAGGAGAGGGAACAGCCTCAGGCTGTGCCAGGAGAGGGACAGGTGGGACATCAGGAGGAATTTCTTCATCAGAAGGGTGATCAGCATTGGAATGGGCTGCCCAGGGAGGTGGTGGAGTCCCCACCCCTGGAGGTGTTTAAGGATGGGTGCTGCTGTGGATGTGGCATTTTGTGCCCTGGTCTAGTTGACCAATGTGGGCATCACTCCCAGGTTGGTCTCAATGATCTTTTCCAACCCAACTGGTTGTGTGAAAAAGGCTGCTGAGGAATTCCTAAATTACCAGCTGACTGTTTGTAGATATACTTTGTGTAAACAGCAGGGAAAAAAGCCCAGTTTATTTTAAAAAGCTGCCATAAGGACTGTCTCCTGTTGAGCTCACTCACAACAGTCTGGTCACAGACCTGATTCTGCTGGGCCTTTCCCCCACACCTGATGCCTCAACCATGAACGTCCCTCCTCGGGTCGCCGCTGCTGCCCACCCACAACACCACGTCCTTATCTGTGCTCCGACAAGGACCACGAGCACAGCTCAGCCCCAGCACAGCCCCAGCAGTGGGAGAGTTCACAAGTGTGTGGTGCCCTGAAAGACTGACCCCATTCACAAATCCACCCTCAGATATGATCCAACACCCACGTGCTAAAATTATAACCACCACCCCACGCCCTGCCCTAAAATAGGCTCCTATCAAACTCCCCTCTGAGGAGGCTTTGGGTGGGCAGGGAGGGCAGGAACGCTCAGGGAGATCCATCATCATCATGGCCAGGCTTCGAGAATGAAGGTTTGGGAAGGGCTCTCCCCATGCTTGCTGCAAGCGCGCTGATGGCTGAAGAGGCCAATGCGATGGGCAAGTCCGGTTGCAAAAGGCACAGCAGAAAGTCTCCATAGGCGGTGTTGGTGAGGCACGGTTCTTTCTGCGTTGTCTTTTCTCCTCCAGACTGATTCTGCGTGCATTCTCAAAGGAATCAGCATGGATGGTGTGTCTCCATGCCTCCCCATTGGAGGCCAGAGTGGACCATTGATGGTAGTCAATATGGCCAAGGCTGAGGTGCTGTTTCAGAGAGTCCTTGTATCTCCTCTTTGGGGCTCCTCTCTTGCAGCAGCCAGTGGTGAGTTCACCACAGAGCACGATCTTAGGGAGGCAATGATCCTCCATCCTGGAGACGTGCCCTGCCCAGCGCAGCTGCGTTCTCAGCAGCATGGCCTCAATACTGGTGCCTGCTGCCTGTTCAAGGACAGACACATTGGTCACATAATCTCATCAGTGGATGTTCAGGATAGTGCGGAGGCAGCGCTGATGGAAGCGTTCGAGGAGACGCAGGTGGCGGCGGTGGATGACCCACGATTCAGACCCATATAAAAGAGTGGACAGCACAATGGCTTTGTAGACACTAATCTTGGTACTTCTCTTCAGGTGTTTCAGGGAGATCCAGAGAAAGCACAAAAACTCAGCCTGTGCAGAGGTCGGACATCACCTCCATCCCAGCCCGGACCACGGGGGCCGACGGATCCCACCGGGGCAACAGTCCCTGTGGAGCTGGAAGGCTGGCCTGGAGCCTCCCTGTGCTGCTTCTCCACTCGGGATTTGCTGGTGGAGTGAGATCAATGGCCTCCTCCATCCCTGAAGATCAAGCTGGGCCCTGTCCAAGCCCGTAAGTCGAATTTTGACGGACCGAGGGGGGGATTTTCATTCCGTTCATTCCAAATTCTGACACGAGGCAGAGCCGAGCAGAGGAAGGAGCCAAGAAGAGCTGATGAGACTTAAACTGCTGCTGGCCCAGGCAGAGCCAGGGGTGTCCAGCAGCACCCACCGGGGCAGGACCCCTCTCCAGGGGGAAAACAGACTCTGCCCAGCAGCTCTTGAACTCCACACCACACCACCAATTCAAATATTCATAACTGTTCAAAATGGGGAAATTAAAACAGCTTAAAGGCATGAAAAGCTTGTTCATTAAGCATGAATATTTCATTAGCAAAAGCACAAATGAAACCAGGCTTTCACAGTGTATTCCCTCTGCTGGGATGAAATACAGTTTACTACTTCCTGCAAAGCCAAACCTCTCCCACCACAACTTCAACCCAAAATATAAATCTCTGGCACGGTGCTGGGAAGATACAGAAGGTGGTGTAAAAACATGAGTGCAGTTCAGACACCAGCCCTGACTCCAAAACTGTCAGTGAGGTTCATCAAGGGAAGAGCAGGAAGGGTGGGAAACAGAGCAAGAATCAAACGTGATCCACATCCCTGCAGGGAACGGTTTCTGATGGATCCCAGGGACACTGATTCCACGCAGATGGGAGCAGATGAAAGGGTCTGCTCCAGCCCAGAACCTGTGCATGTTCTGCCAGCCCTGGTGAGGACAGGTGAAGGGAAAAGAACCCAGCCCGCAGATCCAGAGCACCCTGAATGGCACAACAGCAGTTTGGCCTTTCAGGACTTAAAGTCCATCCTGGAAGTGTCCAAGGCCACGTTGGATGGGGTTTGGAGCCACCTGGGCTGGGGTTTGGAGCCACCTGGGCTGGTGGAAGGTGTCCCTGCCCATGGCAGGAGTGGCCCTGGATGGGTTTTAAGGTCCCTTCCCACCCAAATGAGTTTGTGATTTTATGATTCCAAAATACAGCCTCAACTCAGCACATCACCCAGAAAAAGAAGATTTCTTTCTTTTTTCCAGAGAGAGAGGCCCAAAAGGTACAACCTCCACACAACTACCTCAAAAAAAGCCCCTCAAGACAGCCCCGTGCAGCATTTAAAGCCCAATTCCCTGTTTCAGTTTGCTTTTTCTAGGGCTCCAGCCCACACCCATCCGGGCCTGCACAGCAAACACTTACAGAACATGCTCAGAGGAGAACCAGATCTGCAGAACAGATTCCTGATGCCCCAAACATTAATAATCATAACAAGTACTAACTGTCTTTCAAAAGTGTCCCCAATAAATACAGATATAGAACTGTTGGGGTGTCCTGTGAAGGGCCAGGAGTTGGACTTGAGGATCCTGCTGGGTCCCTTCCAGCTCAGCATATCTGATTTTATCATTAATTTGAAAATGCTGGGGGGAAGGGAGGAGGAAGAGGGGATTGCTGTAAGAAAAAGTTGAGAAACAGTAGAAAAACTACTTTTTAAGGCTCTTTTTTTTAACTGTGTTTTTATGAAGTGCTGTTTGAAGAGGCCAGAAATCACCACGTGCACTGGGGGACAACTGCAAGGACTGTTTAACTGGAGTTCTTTGCACCCCAGGCTCAGGTGGGCTGGGATGGGCAGCAATTCCCTGAGCAGCACATACAGCCTTCCCCATGGGGGTTCATGCTGGAACTAGGTTAAAAAAAAAGAGAGGAAAACAACCCATTTTACAGCCATTACACACGCTCAGGTGCTCTCCCTGCCTTCCTTTCCTGCATCCTGGAATTCTCCAGTAACAGGAACACCGACCTGGCACGTTCCCAGGAGGGGGGTGGCAAAATGCTGATGAAAAAG
Source organism: Grallaria varia (assembly GCA_013396735.1). Classification (NCBI taxonomy): domain Eukaryota; kingdom Metazoa; phylum Chordata; class Aves; order Passeriformes; family Formicariidae; genus Grallaria; species Grallaria varia. The sequence continues at coordinate 39,185 of VWZG01001842.1, forward strand.
GAGCGACTCGCTGGAAATGAGGAGAAGATGAGTCAGGTGGCACCTGCTCAGGGGGCAGATGTGAGGGCACAAAGCACAGAGCCCACGGGAGGCTGCCCCAAACGCTGCCCCGGAGCTGCAATGAGCATTGTCTGCTTTCCCCCTGCATTTCCAAGCCCTCAGCTGGGATTCAGGGGTGCCCCCACATCATCTCACCTGGCACTCAGGGGCACACCCACACCATCCCATCACCTGAGATTCAGGGGTGCCCCCTCACCATCTCACCTGGCACTCAGGGGCACCCCCACACCATCTCATCCCCTGGCACTCAGGGGTGCCCCCACCCCACCCCATCCCCTGGCATTCAGGGGCACCCCCACACCATCCCATCCCCTGAGATTCAGGGGTGCCCCCACACCATCCCATCCCTTGGCACTCAGGGGTGTCCCTACATCACCCCATCCCCTGGCACTCAGGGGTGCCCCCACCCCACCCCATCCCCTGGCATTCAGGGGCACCCCCACACCATCCCATCCCCTGAGATTCAGGGGTGCCCCCACACCATCCCATCCCTTGGCACTCAGGGGTGTCCCTACATCACCCCATCCCCTGGCACTCAGGGGTGCCCCCACCCCACCCCATCCCCTGGCATTCAGGGGCACCCCCACACCATCCCATCCCCTGAGATTCAGGGGTGCCCCCACACCATCCCATCCCTTGGCACTCAGGGGTGTCCCTACATCACCCCATCCCCTGGCACTCAGGGGCGCCCCCACACCATCTCACCTGGGATTCAGGGGTGCCCCCACATCATCTCACCTGGCACTCAGGGGCACACCCACACCATCCCATCACCTGAGATTCAGGGGTGCCCCCTCACCATCTCACCTGGCACTCAGGGGCACCCCCACACCATCTCATCCCCTGGCACTCAGGGGTGCCCCCACACCATCTCATCACCTGAGATTCCGGGGTGCCCCTACATCACCCCCATCCCCTGGCACCCAGGGGTGCTCCCACACCATCTCATCTGGCACCCAGGGGTGCCCCTACACCATCCCATCCCCTGGCACTCAGGGGCACCCCCACACCATCTCATCCCCTGAGATTCCGGGGTGCCCCTCCATCCCCCCCATCCCCTGGCACCCAGGGGTGCTCCCACACCATCTCATCTGGCACCCAGGGGTGCCCCTACCCCACCCCATCCCCTGGCACTCAGGGGTGCCCCCATCCCATCCCCTGGCACTCAGGGGCACCCCCACACCATCTCATCCCCTGGCACTCAGGGGTGCCCCCATCCCATCCCCTGGCACTCAGGGGCACCCCCACACCATCTCATCCCCTGGCACTCAGGGGTGCCCCCATCCCATCCCCTGGCACTCAGGGGCACCCCCACACCATCTCACCTGGCACCCAGGGGTGCCCCCTCACCACCCCATCCCCTGGCACAGAGGGCATGGCCCACGTCTTACCCTCCTGGAGGGCACTGCAGACCCTGCTCTGAGCTGACTCCTGCACTCACCACCCGGCCTGCAGGCCAGGAAATTTGGGAACTCCCTCTTTGCATTCCACAGACCCCACTTTTAAAGCTTCCTTATCAAGACAAATGCGAGCAGCACAGAACAGTGAGAGGGCTTTGCAGGGTAACACCAGAAATCATCTATAAACCAGAATATTTCATATGTGTGGGCAATAACCTCTTTGCCCTCCTTCTTAGAAGGAGGTAAAATAAAAATGATTACTTTTACCACTTGAAATCTTCTGTATGGTGTGACGAGAAATGAGGTGCTGCAGAGTTTCCTGTTTCTCTCACTTAATAGCTCCCCATCCAATTTCATCTGCACCACAATTTCTGCACAAGCTGAGCAGCTCCAGCCATTCCACAAGCCCCACCCGGCTCCACCTGCTGTGGAACAGCCTCAGTCGTGTGAGTCCAAACCACAGGAATAAAGAGTTTTACCGAGTCCAGGGCAGGATGTTCTCCCCTCATTTACAGGTGGGTAACACTCAAGTACAGATAAATACTTGAGAGCTGCTGGACACGAAGAAGATTCCCTGTTTTAAGGACTGTCTCAATTAACGTGACATCCTCTGATTGGAGTTGAAATGCCAGCTCCTCCTGCAGCAGAGCACCTGCCCCAGGGGTGAGCAGGTCTGAAATCAACTGTTTGTAATAATAATAATTCCCATTTTACAAATGTTCAAGGAACAACTGTCTGTTAAAGCTTTGGCGGTTTCTCTAAAGAAACAAAGCTACTGAGTCCACACCAACTGTTCCCATAGTCCTGCTTTTATATTTCTTTTAATTATTCTGATGACTAAGAATCAAACCCAGACACTGGGACTAGGCACGCTCAGAACTAAGGAATTCGAGGACAGGATGATTTTTATTTACAATAAATTGTACCATTCAGTGACTGCTGAGTGTCCAATGAAATAGTCAGTTCATTAAGTACCTGCAAGACATGGCCATGAAAAAACACTGACACTGTGATATCCCTGCTGAATCACCATTCAGACCTACAAATAGCTGCGTATGAGCACAGGGGCTGGGGAATGAGGCAGTAAAGTCACATTGCATCCACCCACCCACCCAGACACACTCACCCAGCCCACGTCAGCACCACTAAATTCAAATGTTACAGAACGAAAAGTGCAACTTCACCATTTCTCTTTTTTCCCACTCGAGACATCCCTGGGGAAATATCCTTATTTGCACCGAAACTGGTATGATCTCAATTCCACCCACATCTGGGCTCACTTGGGAACTAAATCCAGCACAGCCCGTCTTGGGTCAGCCAGTGACCCCAACCAAAAATAGCTCTGGCAGAAAGCTGGATTTATGGAATAGGGTGGAGCCCATCCAAGTGTAAACTGGACAAACCCACCACTGGAACCGAAGGATGGAGAAGCATCAATTCCCTGCCCTGTCCAGGACAGGAGAGCACAAAGGAGAAGCTTCAATACCCTCACCCTGCCCAGGACATGGGAGCACAAAGGTGGAGCTCCAATACCCTCACCCTGTTCAGCACATGGGACCACAAAGGAGAAGCTCCAAGTCCCTCACCCTGTCCAGGACGTGGGAGCACAAGGTTGGAGCTCCAAGTCCTTCACCCTGTCCACGACAGGGGACCACAAAGGAGAAGCTCCAAGTCCTTCACCCTGTCCATGACAGGGGACCACAAAGGAGAAGCTCCAAGTCCTTCACCCTGCCCAGGACATGGGAGCACAAAGGTGGAGCTCCAATTCCCTCACCCTGTTCAACACATGGGACCACAAAGGTGAAGCTCCAAGTCCTTCACCCTGTCCATGACAGGGGACCACAAAAGAGAAGCTCCAAGTCCCTCACCCTGTTCAACACATGGGAGCACAAGTTTGGAGCTCCAAGTCCTTCATCCTGTCCAGGACATGGAAGAACAAAGGAGAAGCTCCAATTCCCTCACCCTGTCCAGGACATGGGAGCACAAGGTTGGAGCTCCAATTCCCTCACCCTGTTCAACACATGTCCTTCACCCTGTCCAGGACAGAGGACCACAAAGGTGGAGCTCCAAGTCCTTCACCCTGTCCAGGACATGGGAGCACAAAGGAGAAGCTCTAAGTCCTTCACCCTGTCCAGGACATGGGAGCACAAAGGAGAAGCTCCAAGTCCTTCACCCTGTTCAGCACATGGGACCACAAAGGAGAGGCTCCAATTCCCTCACCTTGTCCAGGACATGGGAGCACAAGGTTGGAGCTCCAATTCCCTCACCCTGCCCAGGACATGGGAGCACAAAGGTGGAGCTCCAAGTCCTTCACCCTGTCCAAGATGTGGGAGCACAAAGGAGAAGCTCCAAGTCCTTCACCCTGCCCAGGACATGGGAGCACAAGGTTGGAGCTCCAATTCCCTCACCCTGTTCAACACATGGGAGCACGAAGGTGAAGCTCCAATTCCTTCACCCTGTCCAAGATGTGGGAGCACAAAGGAGAAGCTCAGATTCCCTCACCCTGTCCACGACAGGGGAGTGCAAAGGTGGAGCTCCAAGTCCTTCACCCTGTCCAAGATGTGGGAGCACAAAAGAGAAGCTCCAATACCCTCACCCTGTCCAGGACGTGGGACCACAAAGGAGAAGCTCCAATTTCCTCACACTGTCCACGACAGGGTAACACAAAGGAGAAGCTCCAATACCCTCACCCTGTCCAGGACGTGGGACCACAAAGGAGAAGCTCCAAGTCCTTCATCCTGTCCAGGATGTGGGAGCACAAAGGAGAAGCTCCAAGTCCTTCATCCTGTCCAGGATGTGGGAGCACAAAGGAGAAGCTCCAAGTCCTTCATCCTGTCCAGGATGTGGGAGCACAAAGGAGAAGCTCCAAGTCCTTCACCCTGTCCAGGACAGGGGACCACAAAGGTAGAGCTCCAAGTCCCTCACCCTGTCCAGGATGTGGGACCACAAAGGTGGAGCTCCAATTCCCTCACCCTGTTCAACACATGGGAGCATGAAGGAGAAGCTCCAATTCCCTCACCCTGTTCAACACATGGGAGCACGAAGGAGAAGCTCCGATACTCTCACCCTGTCCAGGACAGGGGAGCACAAAAGTGGAGTTCCAAGTCCTTCATCCTGTCCAGGATGTGGGAGCACAAAGGAGAAGCTCCAAGTCCTTCACCCTGTCCAGGACATGGGAGCACAAAGGTGGAGCTCCAAGTCCTTCACCCTGCCCAGGACAGGGGGAGCACAAGGTTGAGGCTCCAATTCCCTCACCCTGTCCAGGACATGGGAGCACAAAGGTGGAGCTCCAAGTCCTTCACCCTGCTCAGCACATGTAGAGCACGAAGGTGACTCGTGCCACCTGCACAGGGTGACACAACCAGCCCCTGGGCAGGCCGGGATCCGGGGTGTGACCTGGCTCTGGCACAGCTTCACACGTGTCAGCAGCAGGAGGCAATGGCCCCTCCAAAGCAGTAAAATGAGAGCAGCAAGTGCTGCCTGAGCGTTGTAAAACACCAGGAGCGGGGCCACCACAACACCCCGAGCTCGGCAACTGTCCTGAAAAGCCACCCGTTTGGTAAATTTTTAGATCAGCTTTCCCAAATGTCCCAGAGCAGACAAGCCCTGAGCTGGGGGTCAGAGGACAAGGCTGGGTGTGAGCAGGTTTGAGTGTCAGTCACCAGGGCACTGCAGTTAAAGGGGGGACTGATGGTGTGTTAGACACAGCAGGACGGGCCCACAACACCCTCAGGCACGACCAGCAACAGCACTGAGAAAAAAATAAATCCAGTTACACATCAGGATCCAGAACCTGCGGCTTGTTCTACTCAAAATTAGCAAACTCTGCCCCTGCAAGGCACCTCTCAATAAATTAATTTGATTCCTAAAAGGAACCAACATGCTATGTTGATTTTTAAGCTAACAATCCATTTCCAATAATTCATTGTATCGGAAATGACAATGTACATTTGAGAATTACACATTAACCAAAGGATAAAACCCCAAGAACAAACTGTGACGCGCAAGTTTCCTACTGATTACAAAGACACTGTGTGTAAGCCCCTTCTAATACAATTAGAATGCCATGGAGTGCTCAAATGAACAACTGATTTAAACTTTTAGAGGCCCTGCAAAATGCATTTAAATCTGACACTGCCTCATGTGCAAAGCTCAACAATTCTCATTGCGTTTTTCTTGGTATTTAAACACAAATTCCCTCTCTGCCCAAGCCGAAATCCAAAATATAAAATAACAGTATAAAGTAAGCTGGTTGTTATTACACCTCCCGGGATGTGCTATCACAGGTTGTTGCACCTGCAGCACGCCCAGGTAGCACAAACACTCCCGAGCACTCAGAGGCTGATGCAGCCAGACCTCAAAATCCACAGATTTCATCCAGAGGAGGCACCACAATTGCCTGAAAAGCTTCATTTTCTCCTCCCTCAGGAGTTTTAAGCCCTCTGAGGGAGCTTTGCCCGGCTCCCTCCCCTTTGGCACCAACAAAGTCACCCGCGGGCGCATCCGAGACCCGCACGGACCTGACAGCCACATCCCACCCATCGGCACAGCCCGGCCAGGCAGCGCAGCACTGGGGAGGGGGGGGACACAGCCCTGG
>VWZG01001862.1:8499-128128 GCA_013396735.1 Grallaria varia
TGGAATTTGGGTGATTAGCTGAGTCTTTTGTAGGTAGCTGCAGCAGGGAGGGTGTTGGCTCCCAAACTCTGCTGTTAGGGAAAGAAAAATTCTGATAAATTCTAAAACTATAACATTTGGACTCAGGGGGACCACATGGTCCTCAGCACAGGGTCTGGTGAGCACCATTCTGTTTGTGCCTCAGGGAGCTGGGTTGTACAACTGGGTTTTGTGGGCTAAAACAAATTTTCCTCTATATCAGTGTATCTATTGAAATCTTTTTATTAAATTGTAGTTCTGACTTCTAAACTCTTTTGAGTTGGGTTCATTTCTCCTGCCGGTTTACTTTTAAGCCAGCGCAATAACACACAAGGAGGTGACAAATGCTATTTGTGTGTGCTGTACTCATTTTCTATGGTGTAAAGGACGCATAGACTTTCTAAATCATGGCAGTAGAAGAAAAGGATATCCAGTGTAACCAATAGGTGGTAAATATTCATTAGGACTGCATTCTCCACCCAGTTCATAATTAAGCTGCAAAACTCACTGTCTTTGGAAGTTCTTCCAGTTTCAAATCAACTAAGAAACATTGTGTAAGTAAAAGAAGTAAAATGGGATTTTTCAGGGAAGCTCCAGCCCTGGAAGTGTTCAATGCCAGGCTGGATGGGGCTTTGAGGAACTGGTCTAGTGGAAGTTGTTCTTGTCCGTGGCAGGGGGATTGGAACTGGATGATCCAACCCAAATCTTTCCATGATTCTATGAGAGCTCACACAGAGACATTTCTAGATTTCAAATCTCTTTTCTTCAGGGTTAGAGCTGATCTTTAGCTACTGGTTGTCAGCAACTGATTGCATTTCTTGCAAATCTTAGCAGGATGTGCTACCGACCATTTCAGACTTCCCTTCTGAATGAAGCAGCCTGAGGTTCTCCCCAATCTGATCATGCCATCTGCATTCTCATGTCATCTTTGAAGCATATTAGAGAAAATGTGAGGCGCCCTAGTTTCCTAGTATGTGTCACACCTTCATTAACATTACTTCTTATCTCTTGCATTCTTGATTACAACCCCAGGAACTTTGCCTTTTGGGTTAGTTTTTTTGTTGTTTGCGTTTTCTTTCTGTGTGGTTTTTTGCTTTTATTTTTTTAAATGCGGGGAGAAAGAAATCGGAGATAGTTCTAATCCTATTACTATGTGATTGGATTCCATGGCAGTGAGCTGGTGTGACAAGCCCCACAACTCACCAAAGAAGTGTAAAGAGGTAAAAAAATACTCTCCAGGTCTTGTCAGGGGTAGTTGCTTTCTGCCCCAGGCATGTCTGTGTCCTGGTCTTGGGGTGAAATTCCACATCCATTTGTTGTTATTATCATTTTGTGATTGTGTGTCAGGTTACTAGGCAAAACATTGCTGTTTGCACTAGTTCTTTTGTCGCTTCTTCTCATGGCAGGGGAGAAGATCTGGAGGGGAGGCAGGTTTTGCTTTTTTTCTGCCTGCTTTTGAGCAGGGAGTCTGTAGTCATTTCTGATAATTTGAATTTCCTCTGCTTCTGTTATTAAGGTTTTTTGACATTGGAGCAGAAAATGTTTCTTCAGTTTACTCTTTCTTGTTGCATTGACCTTCTGTAAAGAAGAGCCCTCACATTTTGTTTGATGTCTTCCAGTTTCCACTTATAATTTAGCAACTGATTCATCATTTGGAAGCAGATTGCTTCAGCTGAGCACACTGTACATAAGTGTAGGAGTCTGTTGCAGGATTGCATAGCAACTTTATTGAGTAAAAAGGGTATACATGTGCTAATTCTCAATGTGTAAGTGCAGTAATACTTATGTGGAGTTATAAGCATAAGAAATAATACATTCTTATTACTAACTGTGCGGGAAATAGAATTTCAGATTTGTGGGAAGTTCTGCTTTTTCTAAATGTGGTTTATTTTTAGTCACAACAAAAGTAATCTTTTCCCATCTGTTTTATTATGGCCTTATGCTGCCTAATTTTAGGCGGCTTGCTTAGTTTTTTGATTTTTTTTCCCTCTACTTGATCATGACAAAGACGTTTAAAAATCAAAAATCCTCAATCATGCCATTCTAGTATAAAAATCCTCCCCTCCCCTCCCCTCTTCTTAAATGTTTTAATACCTATCGCATATTTTTTATTTCGATGAAAGAGCATTTTTTGCTGGTAGAAGTGCAAAAGTAGGAAAATCTTGGTCTAATTCCATTTTTCTTTATTAAAGATTGTAATTATAGTAGCTCTATGGGGCAAATAGACTGGAGTTTTCTACTGTTCTTCTACAGATCTCAAAGATATAAACCAAGAATTTTTATTTCAGTCTTTCTCATGTTTCAGACCAGATGAATGAGACCTAGTGACTGTCATCAGCAGACTCAGGAACACAATTGCTATCTCCTAACTCTCAGCTCTGCATTTATCTCACTAGACCAAAGCACTAATGCAAAATTAGTCTAAAGCAGAAGAACCTTGGAATGGGAAAAGCTGATGTTTTGCATTTTTATGCCTGCCTTAAGTCTGTATTCTGCACCAAGCTACCTGTGCTTGGTGTTGTAATAGTGCCTAAGATAGAGCAGTTTGGCTATGAACCCTGCCCTTGTTAGGGGGGAAAAGTGATGACATTTACTTCTCTAAATGTGTTTAAGAACTAATTTCACTGATGAGCATGTGTGAAATTAGATTCTTACTGAGACATATTAGGCTGTAAACCAGTCTCTTTTACAGCTAGATCCGACAAAAACCAAGCTCATTTGACAGGTGCAGTCCTGCCCTAGCAGTTGGAAATGTGAAGGGATTATGAGATTCCTCTTCTAAGCCCCTCCTCCTCGGGGCCTTTGCTTTAGATGCTTTCATTCTTTTTGCAAGAGGACTGTCACTTGCTTGTTCTCTTCCAATGCTGATTCCCTTTCAAAAATATTCTCTTCTGTTTGACTCTTCCAGAAGTACATTTTTCTCAGCTCTGTTTGTGTAGCAATAACTGTAACTCGGATACTGTTGTATTTTCCAAATATTTAGACTTATCCCATTCACAGTTCTTTATAGAAGCTGCGCTGTAAATATTTATTATCACTTCTCGGTGACAAACAAACCCCACTTACAATGATGGGTAAATGGATATACACATAGATTTATCCGCACACAGCCAAGGTCCTGAGCAGGTTAGTACAGGTACAGAAGTGATGTTCTCTCACAGCACCCATACACGAAAGTTAAGAGGTCACAAAGCACTTTCCATTCCCTGGTTAGGCTGTGTGAACAAATGTATTGAAAGATGAAGCTGCCAGCTTTTTGTAGGCTCTGTCCCAGACAGGTGGGCAGTGAAAGGATGGAGGGAAAAAAAACCCGACAGGGAATGGACTTGAGCAATGGGGTCAAGTTCAGTCTGTGTTGTCCCTTCTGAATCCAATCTCCTAGCCAAATGGAGTAAAGAACTGAATAGAGCAATGCAATTTATGCCTGGAGCAGGCCATTAAATGATGTTTTTCCTCCAAGAAGGTGACAAATCAGAGATGGAAATGTATTTGGAGCTGCAGTATCCTGTATGTGCAGCTCTCTGTGAAGTCAGTCAAGCTCTAATTCAGGTGGGCATGCTCAGGATACAGAGAGCAGTGCAAAGGGGAGCAGAGCAGAATGACCATCAATAGATATGAGAGCAGAGAAGGAATGGGGCTGGAAAAAGAAGTGCACAGAAGGCAAGCAGTGGGGTTTTCCAAGCAGAGCATGTGAAGGTGTGATGACCTCTGTGTGTAGGATAATGCAGAGACAGTGATGGGGGTGGGAGGGGGGAGGGAGGAAAGGGAGGAAATCAAAACAGTAGCAAAATCAAGGACTAGTATAAAGAAAATCTATTGACTCTCAGGTAAATACGCTAGGATGGGTTTGCAAATCAGTGCTTCTCTGGTGCTTTTAAAAATTGGTCTGTCACTGGACCACATCTTTTAATGCTGGAGGAAGTATTCATAGAATCATAGAATGGTTTGGGTTGGAAGGGACCTAAAAGATCATCCAGTTCCAACCCCTCTGCCATGGGCACGAATACTTCAATTAGACCAGGTTGCTCAAAGTTCCATCCAGCCTGGCCTTGAACAATTTCAGGGATGGGGCATCCACAACCTCTCTGAATGTTTCAGTGCTTCCCAACTCCCACAGTAAAGAATTTTTTACTGTATCTGATTTAATTGTTCAGTCACCGAAGGCAGGCTGCAATTTTATTTTACTGTTGTCTGATCTCAGTGCTGTTTTTCATGTGGATACCAAGTGTGCAATATAATGCCAGGTGATCATGAGAGAAAGTAACCTTTCCCTCTCTGAACCAGCTCACTCAATTTCACTGTTATCAGCAAGTATTCAGAAGTCACAAATTATGTACTTGTAGGTTGTCTGACAGGTTTAAAGGCCAGAGATTTGAAAAAGGAAATCCAATCACAGATTATTTTTCCCACGGCTTTCAGATCCTTAGACCTGTGACTCAGATATTTTAGTCCTCTTTTTTCCCCCCATTATAGTTGGGAATAGAAACATCTTTTTTTTTTGCTGTAATCTGGGATTGTCAAGTCATAACAAGATTTCACACCTGAAGGTTTCTGCCATGTATCCCAAGACTCACGATAAAAATCACAACAGTCAGTAATAGCATCTTGGCGTTCGTGTTGTTGGAAGTAAAGCAAGCCGGGAAAAAACAAAACAAAAAAGAGTAATAAAAAGACCTTTGCTGGAATCTTTATTTCTTCTTTCTCCTGTAGGAGAAGCTGCACAACCAGAATTTTAAAAAATGCTCAGTGCCAAACAGCACCCATTGTGACAATTCTGCTGCCTGTTCAAACAAGTTCAGTCTCCAGTGCACGCAGCACTCACAAAAGCCCAGCCATATATTCGCTGCCTAAATGGGAGCTGAGCTGTTTTGCAAAGTCTGTCCCATGGGACCTATCAAGCAGTGGATGCCATGGAAATGTGAGCAATAATGATAGTGTATTATGGGGTGAAAGATAATGTCATATTACACTAATGCAAATTACACTTTGTGTGTGTGGGAAGGGCGTTTTACAACATAATCTTAAATTTCTCTATCTCTGTGTATTTTGGGCCTGAGTCTCTTGTTCACACTCATTTCACCTAATGTCATGTCACTGCCTGCAGTAGAAAGAAACATGATTCATGCCAGTGACAGCAAGAGGAAATTAGCTCCCTTAAATCTTAACCAGAAGTTGCATTAACACTGTTTTACATAATATTTTTTCTTTATTCTGTCCCACTTACACAGCACTAGAGATGTGTAAAGAACTTGAAGATATTTATAGAGTGGAGGCAAGTGGCTTGCAGCCACAGCATTGGAGTCACCTTGCCTGGCACTGGGTGACCCCAGCAATTCTGAAAGAAAAGATGGCGCTGTATGTTTTTAATGGACCCTTCACTGAAAGTGAATGCAGTCATCATTGCAGTGATAAATGGGGAAAAAAATGAGATGATCAGTGAATGAACTACTCTAGCAGGTGGTAGTAGGTGTTGCTTATTAGATGTTCAGTATTACAAAAAAGAACAGAATGACAGCAATCTCCCAGAGAGACACCTCTCTAAGAATTAATCTGACACCTGTCATCACTCTCCAAGACAAGGTTGCTTAACAGTCCAAAGCTTGCAAGGGGATAACGGAGAGAGAGAGAGAGTGAAGAAAGGGCTGCTGACTGAGGCCTTTGCCTGCATTCATGCCTGTTCATGTCACAAATTATGTGGCTACCGACCACCCTGTGGTTAGCACATACTGAATGTGAATGCTTGTGGTGGAGTAGCTTTCTGTTGTTATCTGCGAAACCTCAACTGGGCTGGCAGCCTCCATAATAAGGTGCAGCCTGCTGCAGAACTTGGGTGTCTCCTTTTTGGAAGAACAGAAAAGCTTGAACTGGGGCCACTCTTTTTCCAGAGATGCCAGTATTTAGGTGTCAAGGTAAATGCACTAGATTTTGCTCTCTTTCTTGAGGCCACTGTAATCCTGGGGTCAGGTCTGCAATTAGGAGGCTTTACTTCTGAGCTTCCTTCTTCGCAACACCTGGCAACTCCACCTGAGCCCCCTTTGGCAGTCTGTGTCTATGCAGTGCTTGTGTATTATTTGCTCAACCTCAGCCCCAAGAGAAACAGCTTATGTCTGGTTTAATTTGCACTCTTTATTGCAGTTATTGCAGCTGAATGTCTGTTGGGAGGTATTCTAAGTGGTTTATTTTTTCTCCCCTCTTGTTATTCTTTTTGATGCTCCTGTTGAACTGATCCACGTCTTAGTCTCTGACTGAAAAGAGGTGAGGTCTGTGTTAGTCCCTGGATCACAAGTTTCTATGGCCTTGAAGAAAGCTTAAGAGAGTTTCTTTGTCTTTTGTAAGTACTCTGGAAAGCTCTGTTGTCCTAGCAGAGTGAAGCTCTGGCCAACAGTTGTGGGTTTTTTTTTTTGCCTGGAGTTTGTCTCTCTTTTGGCTACCTCAGACTTAAGCTGAAGAGTACTTTGAAGGTAAGGACTGAGGACACTTAATGCTTGAACTTGATTCAGTATTCTAAGGGAAGTTACTGTACCAAGATGAGGCTTGATGTGTCTGTGCTACTGAGAAAATGAACAACAGCTCTTTGTACCGGTTGAAGCTTTCTAAGTGCTGGAAATGTCATGTTTTGATGTTTTCTGTGGTCACACTGAGAAGTGACAAAGATTTAGATAATTTGAGGTTATGTCATGAACAGGCTGTACAGGTTGAAGTGTCTGAGCCAGTCAGAGGCACTAGAAGGCTTTGTCAGGCAAAAGTGGGTAGCTGGTGAGGAGCCTGACAGTGCTCCTGAGCTATAGATCGTGCTGACCATCTGCAAGTGCAAAACCCCCAGCTTTAAATGTTTCTTTACAAAGATACATGGCAAAGGAGACAGCAAGCACCAGGAACATGACAAAGATGGGGAGACTTTGCTTGCCTGTGAATGAGACCAGCGTGTCTGGGGCAGTTTTTCCTCAACAGCAGAACTGGCTTAAGGTCTCTCACTATCTCATACTGCCAGCTGGACTTGTCTTTCCATAAGGTTCATTTAATTTGGGTCTGGCCTTCCATCTGGACGTGCTCTCTCTTGCATTGGTGCAAAGCAGGCAGTGACGGTATACACTGTGAGCGAGGTTGGCTTTGCAGCTTGAGGACAAGGCATCTGGAGCTGCACACCAGCTATTCTAGCTGAACTCCTTTTGCTTATGCTTGTTTACAGGAGAGGCCTCAGTTAGGAGGAATACAGCAAAGGGAAAAGACCTGTGTGGTGAGGAAAGCTGGGAGTTACAATATCAGTGAGCTTGGCAGTGTGTCTACTGCTGGACACACAGCTGATTGGTGTCTCTTTGCAGTGGCTTGGCTCCACATTTCATCTGATGTTCAGGAATGTAATGTGTGAAATGACAGCTAAACCTCAGATCAGCAAGAGATCGGTGAGAAGGGCCACAAGTTGGAGCACCAGATTGCACTGTGCCCACAAAAGGAAATTATTTTAACTACAGGGATTGGCTGGAAAAGTACCACAAAACCCCACAAACAAAACCCACCTGCATCTCTTTCTGGGTACTTTCTGCACAATCTATCTACTGGAATGGTCCCTCAGGTCCGAAAATTTCCATAAAGGAGTATGCACAGGAAAATCCTGCCAACCACATGATAGCTGGATGGACTGCCATGTGTCCTGGGGCAGGGGAGGAAGGAAAGAAGGCACACTTGGACAAGCAGCCTGGCTGAGGAACATAATGACACTTCAGTCTCTGCATTCTGCAAAATGTCTTGCCAGCTATGGTCACAAGTGCTGATGGGAAGGAGATTTGCTTTTGCTCCAGTTAAAATGACAATTGGTGGTTTGGTCCACGATGGGCTGGGTGCTGAGAATTATGTTCTCTTCCATCTGGTTTACTCTAAGCAGGGGAATGACTGCCTCAAACTGCCATCTCCTTTTGACTTTGTATGCATTAGCTTTGTCCCTCACCATGTAGCTGGGGAGGAGTTGAAAGCCGGAGAGGTGAGATATAAGAAACCAGAAAAACCCAGATTTCTCACCCCCTCCTGAACCAGTCCCCCGTTCAGATCACAGGGTGATTAGCGCTAGGGAGTGCATCAGCTCAGCTGTCAGTCCTCACTCTTGGAAAGGGGCAGGCGGCAGGAAGGCGCAGCGCCAAGGCGGTGCTGAGCGGGAGCAGGGCAGGCGGGGGCGCGTCTCGGGCACAGCTGCCCTGCACATCTGTCTGCGGCCGCCCGGAGCCTCCTCCCAGCCCTGCCCCCGCCGCCCGACCCCGCTGCCGCGCTGTCCCCGCGGCTGCGACGTGCCAGACCAGTCTGCTTGCCTGCGTTGGCCAGGCTAATCAGGTTTGATGGCAAGTGTCTGGAGGGAGCGAGGGTCACTGTAGTGTCTGTGGAGTTTGTCAGGAAGGGCCTCTGGATGCCACCGGGGTGAGACAGACTATTTCCTTTTTCGAAACCCAGGAGGGAATTCAGAGACTTTGCTCAACCCTGTATTTCCTACTGAGAGCTCACTTCCCGTCATTACTCATCCCTGTGACATACTTCTGCCCATCTACTGCTGTGTTTGAGTGGTGGCTTTGCTCCCGGGGGATATCCTACCAGGAATAATCCTGCCAGCGAGGTACCATTGAGTACCCTTCTCTGCCCCTCACCCAAGGGTGTGGGTAAGCATCAGGGAAGCATAATGTGAGCATTGTTTGGTTGAGGATCCTTCCTTGGATGCCCACAGCTGATGCTCTTACATTTCTTCCTTTCTGCTGGTCTCCTTGTGAGGGTGGGTGGAGAAGAGAAAAGACCTTTCAGAGCCCACACCTGGCACTCATGATTATTTAGTGTTTCTAGCTTTTCTTTCCCTTGAAGAGCAAAACCTTTTCATATTTGATGCCCTGGAAGGCTGTTCGGTTGCTGAATGTTATTTCATCAATGATTTCCCTCCCTGCTTTTCCTTCAGACTACCCAGCCCTTCTTCCTTTCCCTTCTTGAGCAGTGTGACATTTTTTTCAAAGGATGCTTCAGAAAAGGTCACTGTCCCTTTCATATCCCCTCCTTGCTGTGAGCCAGCATGGCTTCTGCTCTCCCAATGGTAAAGGACAAATGGGGATATGGGGAAAGGCAGCCCTAGAAAGGGAGGCCAGGAAACATGCACATAAGCTGAGGAGCAGCACAGAGGCACACAGGAGTTGTAGGCACAGCAAGGGGAAAGTAAAGTGGCAGAGGCAGCAGAAGGTAGGAAGGAGGCAGCAACAGGATTTTGCCAAAGAACTGGTTTTCCAGCACCTTCCAGAATCTGTCACGCAAGATGCCTTGGTGTTGCTGTAGGTAGCAGCTTGTCCAGCAAAGGCTTCTTTGATTCCCTTTGGAAAAGGGAGACATCCCAGTTCCCCAAAACAGAATACTCCTACAGCTGCACTGACAAACACGCCTTCTGTCCATTTCTACCACTCAGCAGTTGCTTTAAGGATCTTGTTATTTTGGCCACCGGGCTCTACAGTAGATTATCCTCTGCTATCCTTAGGCTTTTCAGCCTTTCTCCTTCTTTTCCCCATACCTTGCAGGTGCCAGAGGAAGCAGGGACTGCAACCTGCTCCCAGTGTGGCTGGGTAGACCCTGAAGCACATTGCTTTGTGAGTCCTGCCTGAGTGGGGCTCATTCCCTCCTGCCCATGAGTGTTCAGACACCTGGCAGTGAAGGCCCTTCCTTGGAAACCTGCAGCCAGTGTGCTAGCTTGGCTGCCAGTCCAGCCCATTCCTTCCTGGGAGATGGGAGACTGCAAAGAATCAGCCACAGACAGACTGGGCTGCTGACTCTGGTGGGGGGAATAGGGAGGCTGAGAAACCTTCCTCCCAGAGTTCCCATAGTGGCATAGAGACACACCACCAAAATCCCACAGCGGACAACTGGGCTCAGGGACTCCGGCCTGAGTACCACAGGCAGCAGGGGAGGCTAACAAGGATGGAAACAAAGGTACTGAGCTTGTGTTTACATCGTGCATTTCATTTATATGGAAGTAATGGTCGAAGTACTGACACTAATCGTGTGAACTCAGCAAAGGAGGTCCATTTGATGGACCAAACTGATGCCTCTGGTGAGAAATGGATTCCCAGAGCAATTGCTTTGTAGTTTAGGGCAGGAAGCAAAAGAGGCTTTGCATAAAGTGAAGTGATGGATTTGTTTTAGAGATAGTTGACCCATAGGAGAATTGTAATTTGTGTTTGTATGGGTGTAGCTTCAGTGTTACTGCTTTTGGAAGAGCCAGTCTCATATTCACAGTCAGCATCAATGGGAAGAGAAAGATGAATGTCTTTAACAGTGAGATTTTTTTAAAAAATAGAAATTTGGTTTCATTTAGGCTTAGAAATGCAACCCATTAATGCTGAAATTGTTTGTGATCTAGAAAAGATGCCAAGTGCTGGGGCCACCTGCCAGTTCTTGGGTTATGGCCCCCTGTACCCAGAAGGCCTAGCATGAGGGCAATAGCTATGATCTTGGAGCTGTGGATAGCATAATCTTGTACCATCAGTAATCTCTCTGAGAGTCAGGATGGAGAATGTATGGGCAGGCTGGATGTTTCCAAGAAAAAGGCAGGCAGGTTTTTCAAGTCATTTGTCTTCTCTTGGAACATGGACAAAATCAATTTTTGCATAGTATGACCTACAAATGTGTTGTCTGTAAAATTCTGGTGAGAATGTCTGTTTTATCTGTTCCATGTTTCAGCATAAGGACAGTCTCCTTCTTGCCATTACCCAGGTCTGCAATGGAACATCAATTGATCTGAAAAACATTATCCTCTCTTGCAGCACTACTGGCACAGTTTCCTGTGTCACTTGGCTCTCCCTAATGTACGGACCAGGACAGTTTATGGGAACTACAGAGCTGGTGTTGTGAAGCAACATTAATGCTGAGAACATGGTGCACTGCAGTGAGGGTGCATGGTCTTGAAGTCAAAGTGCTGTCCAGAGCATTTCTCCAGGGCCTGGCAGGTCACAACAACCAGCAGCAGGGCACTGTGCCTGTGCTGTTGGACTTCATGTGGTGAGAGATCGGACAGCTGTCAGTGACTCATGGCATGTCTACGATCCCCAGCGGGTGGCTGGAGCTGTGCCCCTGCACTGCTGAGTTACTGATGTACTTGTCTAGCAGCTGCCTTATGTGGTGACTAGTGACACAGCTGGGCAGTCATGCAGCAGGGCTTAACTACTGCTCCATGGCTTGGCCTTAGAGCTGATGCCATTGTTCCTTGTTCTTCATGATCCAGTGTAGCCATCACTAAGCATCTTCTCCTTCCTACGTGTAAATACCGCTCCGATCTCTTCCATCTCCATCTGTCCCCAAAACTTTCCCTACTAATGTAAAATAGTCTAATGTCCCATACCTGGTACACTTCTTCCCTCCCTTCAGTGTGTGTGCATTCCCTGACTTCATGCCCCATGCAGGCACCACTTCCCTTCCCTCTCTGTGGCATGAGCAATCCGGGGAATAGACATGGAGCATTATGTATAGCATCATGTGGCTAATTACTTGATGCTGGGCACACAAGAGAGATTATCTTGTGCTTCAAAGGGCTGTCAGAGAATCCTAATCTTTTCTTCCCCTCCTCTTTCCCTTTCCTCTGCCATCTGAAGTAATGAACTGGTTATAAATACCTAATTAGCTAATTATTTGCTGGCCTACATGGAACATCTTCAGTGAAGAAATTCCCTGGGTACCTGATAGAAGGACCTCCATGGAGGTGAGACAATCTGATGAGTTGTGTGCAGGGATAAAGGCAGTATGGTGATGCTCAGAAGAATTTCCAGGCTTTCATCACCCCCAGAGTGCAGAGGGAAAATCTTTAGCTCCATGGAGAAAGGCACTTATCTTTACCCCCGCTTGTGGCTGTGTGAGCTGGAAAGCCAGAGAGAAAAATTAAACCACCGAAATAATTCATTAGGTAATTAGGAATTGGGGGGGAAAAAGGCGCTTTTTGGAAACATTTGCACTGGGCAGAGGTTCTGTGCAGGATTTCGGGCTGTGACTGCTACTCTTGTGCTCCAGTCCTGCTGGGACAGGGGGACTAGCTAAGGGACTTTCTCTTGACACTGCTGTCACTGAAAAAAACAGTTCATCCCAGTTTATATGTGCTGGAGAGGTTCCTCCCACTGGCAGGCTGGCCTTGGTCTGTCAATACAATTCTCAGAGGCTGTAGCAAGCAGTTGTTGAACTGGGAGGACTTTCAGTCCAAGACATCTGAGGATGGGGTTGTTGAGCTGCCATGTGCCTTTGGGACAGTCCTCGCTCTGTTGCCTTCCTGCAGGGAAAGGGGAGGGGAGGGAGGGGTGTCAGTCAGACAACTGATGGCACCAAAAGTCTCATTCCCTTTTCTTCTCTTTGCTGCAGATGGAGGCCTAGGGTTAAGAGATCACAGCATCACAGCAGCTCTGCTGGCTGCCTGTCAGTAGAGGTCAGAACAAGAAAGGGCAATAACCATAAAGCTAGCCTGGTTTGGACAGTAGTTAATTTCTGACACTCTGCTTTTATCTTCATGTGGCTTTACGTGTGTGTGTGTGTGTGTGTATCATTAACCTCTCCTTTTCTTCTCCTTCCCTTTGTCTCTCCTTTCTCGTTCCACACTTGTTCCTTCTGGCTTTCTTCTTCCCCTGCAGGCATGCGCATCCTTGTGAACTTGCTCCTGGACACCTTGCCCATGCTGGGGAATGTCCTTCTTCTCTGCTTCTTTGTCTTCTTCATCTTCGGCATCATTGGAGTGCAGCTGTGGGCTGGGCTGCTCCGCAACCGATGCTTCATGGAGGAGAACTTCACGATGTGAGTGACTGGGAGACAATGTCTCCTTCCTTTCTTCAGGAGTGTTTCTCTTTCCCCTTCCCTGTGCTTGTCTTCTACTGCCTGGCTCTCTGTGTATCACTGACTCCAAACAGCTTTAGGGTGATAGTCTGCAGAACATTGGTTATACCTTGCAGTGGAAAGGGAGGGCAGGCAAAGACTGCTGGTTTTCATCTGTCTTCACAGTCCAGAGAAGAATGAGGCTGGCTCATTTGGATTGAATCAAGGCACAGGTTAGTCATGCCAAATGATAGAAGTTGCTGCTCCTACGCCCAGAAAGAATTGAAACTCTGTAACACCAGCCACACTGCTTTTCTCCTGAACTTTTTCCCTCTTCAGAGAACAACACCCAGAGGAGTATTACAGAAAAGCAGAGCACTGCCCAATGCTTCCAGGGTCGTCTTTGGCACCTCCTAGATGGAGCTGAGGTCACTGTTTGGACAGCAGTGCATTACTTTTGGAGGCTTTGAAGGGACACTGGGAAATTATTGGAAAACGTCAGGAGTAGAATTGCATATGGGTGCTGCCATGGGGACGGGATGGAGTGCTGGTGGGAGAGGTTTCCCGCAGCTGGGTTAGTGGAAGTGTGAACATTTGAAAGCAAAGAATGGCAATTTGAATGGGACAAAAAACTCATGGGGAAATGTGGGCACAGTTCAGGCAGAGAGCCTGAAGCCACACAGAGATCAATTACAGGTATCTGAGGTTTTAGGGGTGAGTGTGCAGAGCACAGCTTTACTTCTCTGCACAGGCAGTGGGGTAGAAAAGCTCCTGCCTGTCACAAATTCTCAGGTTACCCAGTTTCAGGGAACAGCTCCTCCTGTTGACTTTCTGGCTTTAGCAGATCTCAGGCTCTAAAATGTTTTCTTAAAAACCTACGCTAATCCCACGTGTGCTATCAGTTTAGACTGCTTTAAAAAAAAGCTAAAGCTGTAGATCAGTTTAGACTGATTAAAGAGTTCTGCAGCTTTAGATCATCTCAAATAGGAAAAAAAAAGTATGAAAGTACAATCTGGAGATTTAGATCATCTCAAATAGGAAAAAAAAAGTATGAAAGTACAATCTGGAGAACAGCAATGAAGTTGAAGAGTAGGAGCTGCTTAAAGCAGGCATTTCCTGTGTTTATTTATTCCTTTGGGAAAAACTAATGTTTAGGATGATTGTCCTTTATGTAAATCAGGAGTAAGTACTACTTTAATGACTGTAATTGCATCCATGCAGACTTGATGTAACTGAGAAGTGAACTGGTGCCACAGCCTTCAAAGTGACAAATGCTAAAAAAAGTTTGGCTGACCATTACTAGAGAAATCAATTTTGAGGGTACCCGGTTCTCCAGTTATGAGGATGAATTATCTTTGTGGTTTGGTCCTGCTTAGTTTGGAATCAAAGACTTTCAGCCTTTTTTTTTTCATCAACACCTGTCCTCTTCGAATGACACTTAGTGCAAAAATCTGCATTCATGCAGTGTGAAAGTTGGGGATTGTAGCACTGCAAGGAATACACTAGATAAAGTTTAATCAAATTTTTTTAATCTCCATCTTTCACTTTCCTGATCATTAGCTCATCTCTAGCTAGGCAAGCATAGATTATTTTAATTGTTCATGCATTTGGAAGGTGCTTACGTTATTTGGAAAAACATGTGAACTTGTCATGAAACATTGCACCCATAATGCCAACTGCCAATGAGTCAAAGTTAAGGTTAAGTCAATTTTGACTTTGCATTTCCAGATTCTAAGGCTTATCTGTGCAACCCTAATTATGCATGAACTGGATTTTTTCTTTTTTCAGAAGTACAGAAGGTTCACTGGGAAATGTTATAAAACATGTCCATCAACAGTTACATATATGAGCACATCACAGTAAAGCTTGATGAACTACCTTAATATCATTGCATCTGATTTAGCTTTGATGCTAATGGAGGGAGTGATCAGACTGCAAATCTCAGCATTCCAGCTTTTGTTCATCTTCATGCAAGCAGATTGTGCTGACTCGGGATGATCTGATGGGAGACAAAACTCTGAAAACTGGGGACTCACCCCAGAAATGTCCTGTTTTTCAGGAGCCTTGTCTTCCTTTCCCTTCTTCTGAGGCAATAAACCTGGAAAATCCTTACCCAGTTTAGTCCCTGTATCAGAATGGGAGCTCTCAGCTTCGCCAGTGTCACTAATGGGAAACTGTCTGTCATAGGAAATTTATGACTGTGGGTTTTTTTACTCTTGCAGACAAGGTGACATTGTCTTGCCCCCATATTACCAACCTGAGGAAGATGATGAGATGCCCTTTATCTGCTCACTGTCAGGAGACAATGGAATTATGGGCTGTCACGAAATACCCCCACTGAAGGAGCGAGGCCATGAGTGTTGTTTGGACAAGGACGATTATTATTACTACAACTCAGTCAGGCAGGAGTTCAATATCAGTGGTATGTGTGTCAACTGGAACCAGTACTACAATGTGTGCCGTACTGGCAATGCCAACCCGCACAAGGGTGCCATCAACTTTGACAACATTGGGTATGCCTGGATTGTGATATTTCAGGTAAGTCCAAGTTAGCCTTCTAACAAGGTTCAGGCTATTTTTCTTTTTTTAAACTCAGTCTTTCTGGGCTTCAGTGGTAGTTTCTGTAAGGTGTGACACATGCAGAGAGTAAAGGGCCTTGTAACTACCCTGGCAAGAGAGACAGCACACATACCATGAACAGCATTTCTGAAGGTGGGGAGGAACACAAAGCAGTTACAGGCCCTTGCTTAAATAAGCTGCACTCTTCAGGCTGACTTGTACAAGTTTCCTCTTCAGTGCAGACCACTATAGTAAAAGGAGTAATTTTTTTTTTTTTTTTTTAAATTCCCGGCAAGCGTTGCAGATGGGAGCTAAAATCCATGCCTTTTTACTTTTCCTCTGGCTGTACGCTGTGTCCAGTCCAAGGGGCGCAGAAACCTGCTGTGGGTTTTCCCCTGCTGCGATCCAGGGAAATGAACTATTTTAATGAAATATTCATGCTGTGGACTAGAATGATCTCACAGGCTTTGACAGTATGCCAGTGTCACCAAGCAGTACCATGCTGATTTCCTGAAATGGAAATTTGGCTTCATCAAAATGAATTGTTGTTTCTCACTTTCTTGGGTTGCAACAGCCCTGCCTGTATCTGCCTGTATACAATGAGGAATGAACTCTGAAAGCCCACTTCCCTCCTGTTTCTCTTGTTGTTTATCTTTGCAGGTGATCACACTTGAAGGGTGGGTGGAGATCATGTACTATGTGATGGATGCCCATTCCTTCTACAATTTTATTTACTTTATCTTGTTGATAATCGTAAGTATAAGACTTCATGGATGTCAGCAGTGCAAGCTAAGAGCCTACAAAAAACAGGTCATAGGTCAACATATGCACCAGGGAACCAAACTTTTAGGAATTTCAGAAATATGGCTAGTTGATTTTTACCAAGAGTCTGTGGCAAAATCACATACATAGCTGTCAGCTAAGTTGATGTCTTTTACTCATAAAATATACTTAGGATTGATTTCAAAAGTTATACGTATCCAGTGCAGGATAATATTCTCATTGGCATATCTTCTTGCAAAATAAGTTCCCCAAATGTGTTGTCTTAAAAGCACAGAAAACCGTTTATTTATCTGCCCTTCTACTTCCTCCCTTTATACGTTTTAAGCTCTTGAATAATTTTTGAGCCAAGTTGAGCCAGCAGCTTTTGGCAGCACCTGGATTTCTCAGGTTCAGAGACTCAGATTCACATTTTGTTAGATTCAGGGTCTGTCACACTGAATTACTTCCTCACCATGAACGAAAAGGAGCTGCTGCTCCAAAAGTGTCAGCAGTCCAAAATAAACTGGCTGTGTGAGATCCCTTGTGGATAGTGGGGCTGGAAAGAGAGAAGTGTGTCCCTGATGAGAACTTAATAAGCAGTTTATAAGCTTGGTAGATGTGCACAAATGAAGTTTGAAGGTTTGTTTTCTGTAAGGAGGTTTGTTGTTTGTACCTGGGAAGAAAGGTGAGAAACATGGTGCCATTGCCTCTCCATTCCTCAAGGCTCTTCACATAAGTATGCTTTCTTGGAGGGAATATCGTGTTTCTGACAAGGAAGGATTTTGATTTTATGAAGGCTCTCACACTTTTCTCATAGGAGGACCAAAATCAAGAGTAGATGGAAAAGACATAGGATGAATTACGGGAATTATAAAGTCTGTACAGGGTAGATGCAATTTAGTTCTAAGTTGCTTACGCAGTAAGGACCTCAGTGTGTATTTTCAAGGCCTATATGCATTTGGATGAGCTGACAAATGGACCTGGCTAAGACTCTGATCTTCATCTCATACTTGTCCTATAGGGCTGTGCCCTCATAGATATAGGATCTCTAGAAGCAGTCACCTAGTTACATTATCAGACTTACCTAATACAACACCTGATTTAAATTCAAGTTGACATGAAGCAACTAAAGGGAAAGCAAACTTTAAACCAGTTTCTGTGAAAAATTCTGCTACCTGTACATATGGAGAGTGGCACAAAAAAAAGTCTGCTGACCCATTCAGTTCATAGAACTTAGGAAAAACCTATTATAGCCTTGATTTCACCCTGCCTTATGGCCTTCTACCATCACAAAGGAAAGACGAGAGAAAAACAGAAGGATGACCCACTCTCTGTGGACTGTGTCCCTGAGCCAGGACAGCAGAAATGAAATACACTTTATGGAATGTTGCTTTTACTTTGAGGCTGGAGAGTCCCCAAGCTGCAGTGCAGAGATGTGATTGCACAGGATGAGGTGGCAGGGGGCAGCTCCTGTGTGCTCTGTTCTGAATATCCACTGCTTTTTGTGAGTTCAGAAAATAATTATTTCCCATGGAGTTTGTTCATATATCCCACAATACAACAGATACTTAGTACCCACTTGCTTTTTCACTTTGAGCAGCATGCTGAGGATACCGAGGTTTGTAGAATGTGCAGTTTGACGCAGAATTTGCTCCTTGTCCCAGAGCCAGGAAGGACTGTGCAGGGTCAATGTTTAGCCACTGAGGCAGGCATGCCCATGCTTTCGTAGGCCAGTTCCAAAAACTGCCCCTCATCCCTGATTTCAAACTATATAAATTCTGTCAGCATATTTTTGGTTTCTGAGTGTCCTTCTAGTACTGGCTCACCTCATGTGGTGTCACAATGATTCAAACTTAGTCACTGAATTTGCAGGCACTGAAAACCCTCAATTAAACAATCCACCTGAGATATTACTGCAGTGTCATTGACATTTCTAGATACTCCCTCCTCATTTGCAGAAGCCATATAGGTTTATTTCTGTCAAACACAGGAAAATTTGAATCCCAAGTTACTTTGGGGACTGCTCAGAACAAAGGAGCTATATGCCAGGCGGGCTATTTCCTTTACCTGTGATGGAGTTACACCAAGAAGGTATTTAGCCTTTCTGTTACCTTCTTGGTGGGTGTGATGCATCTTTAGTAGCACATAGCAACATCTCTGTGCAAACTTGCTATAACTTAGTTGCATTTTCTGAATGTTCTTATAGAAATGATACTCCCTCGATAAGTCTCATGAAGTACAGTCCTTCATCCTTCCCTCCTTCTCAGTGGCTGAAAGGCTGAAGTTTCTAAGCAGGAGTTCTCTGATAGTTGTACTTCAAGCCCTGACTCTTTGATTTTCCACATACATTCCAGCCTTGGCTCAGACTTGGTCTTCTGGGTCTGGATCTCTGCAGCTTCTCTTTAGAGCTGTTTTCATCCATGACTTCTTCTCTCAAAATGATATCTTCAAACACCTACATAAGGGTGTTTCAGCTTATACAGCAGGAAGAAGGCTCCACCACCTGGATGCATTTCAAGTTAGAAATCCTGCACAGATGTGCTCCTCTGAGGGGAAGAGTGCTGGCTGACCCTGCCACTCAGAGTGGCCTTGTAGAACAAACTGGTAAAAGAGTTTCACTTATTCAGCAGATTTTAAATAACTACCCACTTGACCAGAGAGCAGGGAGGTAACATGAAGAAAGGACTGCTTTCTGCTCTTGTGTCTATTTCATTTCAGTCTTCCTGCTTGGGGTCCAGCTGTCTCTTTGTCACCCCTCCAGCTACTTGGCCACTGCTGTGGCTTCTGGACTAGAGCAAGCTTTTCTTAAATCTCAGACTGGCATCTTCAGGGCAGCACTTGGGCCTCCTTGAAGTGCTCTGTCCTTATATGTACAAGCTTCAAAAGACTACCTGGATATCCAGGCTTAAGCAGTAAAAATAATTGACAAGTAAGTCAGCATCTGCATCACTAGTCAGATTTTGTTAGATATCATGGAGATAGGGATTGAATCTTGGACTGAATGAGGCCAGGATCTGCTTCACCAAAGCAGAGCTCAGTCTCAGGGCTGAATGGGACTCCTGTGTTGGGGCTCTGAATCAAGGATCTTCATCTGCTTCTGTCAGATGCTTTGTCTGACTCCATGTCAGACATTTTCCATTTCACCACTCAGCTAGCTGAGATGAATCACTCAATTAGGAGCCTTTTGGGACCCTTCCTGTCCTTCTCCTAGCTGAGAGGCACTGTCAAGCTCAGCAGAGCCTGAGAGTTTATGGACTTGTCTGTGGTCTTCATTGAGGATTAATCAAGCTAATTTGTTTTGCATTTTATGTTCCTAGCTAAAAGCATAAGGATTAAGGTTTAGTTGCCATCCTCTCACTCCTCCCCTTTTTGGTATCTGGTGGAAGATCAGAGCAAATGGTGCCTGTGAGAACAAGGCTCCGTGATGTGAACCTGAAACCCACTCTAGATTCAATCCCACACTAGCAGTGTGATCCTGACGAGGACATCTTGTTATCCTCAGCTCTTCTTCCTGTAGCCTAGAGAGAAGGTGTTCTGAGTCTTAATTGCTAATTTTTTTATGGAATTGTTGGAAGTTGGAAAGTACAGGGCAGTGTCACAAGTAGTGTTCCAGAAATGCTCATGCAGCTGGTGTCCAGCTCCCAATACTGCCTCCCTCAGTGCAAGCAGAGGGAGATAACTCAACAGGAAAGCCTGTGTGAGTGTCGTGAATTGCTGAGGAGAGTGCATCAGAGAAGAATTTGGATTCCCAGTCATAATATTTCATAAGTTAAAACGTGCAACACATCATGGACTAGGGCAAATCTTGGGTGCAAGTGAAGGAATCTGAATGAGGCATCTTTTTAATTTTCAAGGCCACATGCAGAAGCTGAAGGGAAAATAGGCTGAAATAAGGGGGAGAGAGGAGAGAAGGGTTCAGTGATGAAGTGAAAGAGAATTAGAACAGCTTTGAAGAACAGTTGGGAGAGATGAGAGGAAAGGCCTTTCTTTTGAGATTGTTTATTGTCCTCATGTTGAATCTGGTTGGAAAGAGCTTCACCTTTCAACGGGTGACTGAGATGCTAGCAGGGACATATCCCCTTTGAAATACTGACAGCCCCTGTATTGAGTCCTGGAAAGAGCTGCTGGGCACTTGTGTGCAAAAGCAAGGGACAACCAGAGGAGACAAGCTGGTGGGGGCATGGCAAGGGCTATGAACTGAGGGAAAGGCTATTTGGATAGGTAGAACAAGCTGGGGTACTTGCTGAAATAAAACACGTTTTCTATGCACAAGGGCTGGGATCAGGTTGCCGTCACCTTTGCTTGCTCTCTCCATTTTGCTGGAAAGTTTTTATGAGGGAGAACATGTGATGAGAAGGGGCCGGACTGAATCCAGCTCACTGTGAGGGCTGTTTCCTTGAAAAGGAGAGACAGTGAGGTGAGACTGGGTCCTGTGTGGGTTCATACAGGAGAAATATGGTGTGAGGGTGTTCCTTAGCAGGGATACTCACTGATCCAGAGAAGCAGAAATCTTAACCTGGTGCCTTTTCTCCTCCCAGGGGTGTCCCACAGCGTCTATTTCAGAGCATGGTTAGAGTTCAGACTCATCATTTTATCAATGCCCTACCAACACATACAGCTTGATGAGGAACAGTGACCAATCAAGGCGTTATAGCTTTTGAAAATTATTTTGAATGTGGTTACGAGCCCTTTTACGTATAAAATTCTCATTATTGAAGCCCAGGTTTTATCCTAAATCTGTGGATAGCTCACCTAGTGAATTTCCATTTCTAACTTTGTAATATATAACACAAAGTGATATAATTTTACCCCCAGATCTCCAGCATCAAGAAATCTTTGCTCCATATTATAGACCGAGAAACTGAGGCTTAAAGGGAACATGCAAAGTTGTAAAATAAGCTTGGCAGGCATTTTGGCTTCCGTATGGGGATTGGGGAGATCTTGGGCATTTTATTTTGTTTTGTTTCTAAGAAATTGGGGGAGTGAGTTGTGTGGGGTTTTTGTGTTTGAAATGGGAAGTCTACCTAGGCTGGAGGATGAGTAAGATAAGAGCTAATACAATATTTGTTGTATCACTTATTATGAAGAACGGAAAGTGAGCACGGAAGCATGGTTTTGCCAGACCACTCAGTGTCCTTCTCAGAGTCATTAGTTTTTGTAAACTCCTTTTGGATTTCAAGAGCTCATTCATTTCAGTGTCATAAAGTGCCATCTCCCTGCACGGTGAATTAAGGTGTAAATGTAGAAATTAATAATATGGTGTAAATACACTGATGTGTCCTTAAAATGATCCAGGAATACTGACATGTCCTCCAAGAGCTGAAGATCATAAATAGCAGTGCATGATTTTTCCAGTAATAAATTAATAACCAGAGGAGAAAGCAACAAAAGTACCAAGCTGGGTCTCTGTTTCCCACTATCTGTTTAACACAAAGGAGAGAGAAAGGAAAAGTCCAATTTTCATCAAACCCTTTGTGTGTACCTTCAAAGTGACCTGCTGAAGGACCCAAAGTCTACCAAAACAGCCAGAAGTTGGACCTGCATTTCCTGAATTTCAGTTCATAGCTCTACGTTCTGCCCGGAAAAGATGTCTGGTGAGGTCTCAAAACCAAGCTCACACACTCCTGGCTTTCTCTGAAACCCTTTCTCCATATGCAGACTATTTCCCATTCCTTTCTGTCCAGCAAATTTCTCCTCTTACATTCCCACTTCCATGTGTTCTTCCCCATGCTGACATTGACTGCCCCTTCTTCTCCTTTGCTATTAGGTGGGCTCTTTCTTCATGATTAACCTGTGCCTGGTGGTCATTGCCACACAATTCTCGGAGACTAAACAGCGGGAGCACCAGCTGATGCAGGAGCAGAGGGCCCGATACCTCTCCTCCAGCACTGTCGCCAGCTACATGGAGCCGGGAGACTGCTATGAGGAGATCTTCCAATACATCTGCCACATTGTGCGCAAAGCCAAGCGCCGCACCCTTGGGCTGTACAACAACATACAGAGCTGGCGCCAGGGCCACGTGGACCCCAGTGATGTCAAACCAGGCATGAGCAGGAAAAAACAGAGGCACTACAGTAAGGATTGCATGGGTAAAGCTGGAAATACCAATAGTGGAAATGTGGCAGTAACTGGGAGCATCCCCTTATGCCAGCTTTCCAAAGGACCTGTGCCTACAAAGCATAGAATTAGTGTTGGCTGTTGAGTACGGTACCATGGCCAGCACACCAGACTAGCAAGGTGGGCATGATCAGCCAAGAATGGGAATGAAACAGGGGCAGCCAGCAGAGAACATGGGTAATCCAGTTCTGAAATCCATAGACCACAAAGAGATAAAGTTAAAGCCCTGTCAGAGACTTTTAAAGGGCTCTGTATCTGGTTAGCCGGGTGATGATAGCACTTTGGGAGAGAGAAGACTTAGGGGCATATGACAAAGTAGGACAAAGGATTGGACTTGGTGACACAGCAGGACCCTCAGAGCTCTTCTCCCAAATTGAGTTGCTGTGGGACCTCAAGAGAGGGGCAAAGAAAGTAGAATTGCAATAGGGTGTTGCCTGAATGTAAGGAGCAATGCTGAAGAAGTCTATTTGATATGCAAGGGCAGTAGAGATAATTTCTTTTGACAGGAGCACATGCTGTTGTGCAAAATATCACATGAGATATCATTTAAATTGGATCCCTGGCTGGAAAAGTCACTGTAAAAGTGGTTTTATAGAGTTAGCATTAACTGCCTGCTGACTCCTTTACGAAATTGTGCTCCCATTAACAAGAAGAGGCAGATTTTTCTTCAGCTGATCTTGAACACTCAGACTTTAATTTTCTTTACTTGCTGGCAGAAAAGCTTCTGTAGGCTTCATGCACTGTGTTAATGAACTAAATGCTTCATTCCCTCAGTGTCCATTTGATGTTCCAGGCCCAAATGGAGGATGAAGGAATGCAAGTTTAGTTTTCTCACTGAAATCAGGAGACCTGTTCCGATTCAGAACGCAAACTATCAGAAGGAGTGTTCTTGTGCTACCTCTTCTGGCTTTTTGAGACAATTTGCTAATGTAGTTTCCCTAATTTAGAGTTCAGCTCATCCTGGGGGTTCTTAGACCCCACTTGTAGCAGTTCAGGACAAAATTGTCTCTTGTAATAATTTTTCCCCTCAATTCCCATTAACACAAGCTACTGAGTCTCAAGGTGCAATTTCTGCATTAAACAAAACAGTTCTTTCTCTGACAGACACGAACCCCTGTTGAGCCTGATCCCTGGTAAGCTGAACAGTACACTGCCTTTTGGAGACACAGCCTGTCAGCTTAGAGACCCCAACAGCAATGGCGTTTATTGCTGCCCTTGAGATGATGTGTCAGTGTTTAATCATCCTTACAGCTAAAAAAGCTAGTTATCCTGCCTAAATGCCTAAAATCCAAACAGGTGTCCACTTCTGATGTCTTTTTCAAAGCCTTCTCCTTTAACCACAATCATTTCTCTTTCCAGAGCTTTGCCAGCAGCACAACTTTCTTGGCTGCCCTCCTCAGGGCTTGGTCCAGCCCATTGCTGTGACAGCCACCTCCGATCCCACCAACTGCCCCCGATGTCATAGAGGGGAACACGAGGTGTCCAGAAGGCTCTCTGTCCTGGATAGCACTTATTCAGACCAGGACGATGGAGGAGCCAGTGAAGGGGAGGGACAGGGCAGCAGAGAAGACCATGATGCCTCAGCACTGGAGAAAGAGGAGGAGGTGGAAGAAGGAGGGCGGCTGAAGCTCTGCAGTGACATGTGGCGAGAAGTGAGGGTCAAGCTTCGAGTGATTGTGGACAGCAAGTATTTCAACCGTGGGATCATGATTGCAATCCTTGTGAACACAATCAGCATGGGCATTGAGCACCACGAACAGGTAAGGCACCTCAGGGCACAAAGTGGGCAGTGTGGACTGCTGAGTCCTGCTGGGGGTTATGGCCTTGCTAAGCAGCTGATGCAACTCAGTGGAGGCAGAGATTGAGCAATTTGGACCTCAGACTGCAGCACAGATGGTCCCAGCATGGCTTTGGAGAAAGCCTCAGGATCTTGCAGGGTCTCTTACTTCCTTTTTCCTGCACTTAATCACTTTCACTGTCTCCATTTATTTTCCTCTCACCTCTTTTCAATCCCTCTCTTTTCCTCCTCCCCGCTCACTCATCCCTCTGTTTTTCTTTTTTTGCCCTATCTTCTCTTTCCATCTGCTTTTCTCTCCTTCACCCGCATCTCTTCCATTTTCACCATCTCTCTCACTCATTTCTCTTTTCATTAGCTTACTGAATCCTTAGTCTTTTGGTTAATTTAATGTGCCCTCTGGGGATGTCGCAGACACTTCACCAGCATCTCAATTCAAATCCATCAGCTTTCTAGCCTTCCCAACTTAATTAAGAGATGCCTGCGCACATTCTGTCTATTCGAGAAGGCTAGGAAAGGCACCATCTCCCGTCTGCAGTCATGCTGGAGGCTCAGGAAGCTTGGGCCTTTCTTTTGCCCTGGGAGCAAGAAGTGATAGATAGGTCAGACACAAACAGAAGGTGTGGGCACAGGTTTGACTTTCATGCCAGTAGTCTGTGGGCAGCTCTGAATCAGTCATTCACTTTAACCTAATGACAGATTTGTAAGATGGAGGAGAATTGTGTGCCCTTATTTTGTGGCTGGGAAACAGAAACTACTTTGTGATGTGCAAAGCCAACTTCAGAGGGTCTTAAGCCTGTCTATCTGCATTGCTGGCTGGTAGTTCTGCTGCACTTTGCATTAAGAGAATGCATGCCGTACATCCATGTCTCAGACCTATGCTGCCAGTCTGAATGTGACCACAGTTCACTCTGTGTGCCTGCCCAGAACACAAAAATGAGATCACTGCACTACTGAGATGATGACTGCATCAAAACTTTGTAGCCAACGTGAAGTCTAGTCCCAAACACAGGCAGCAGAGACAGTCAGTGTGTCTTGTTCAAGCAAGGTACCCAGACCTGTCCCGTGCTGTATCAGGATGGAGATATCTTGAGATTCAGTATCTCTTACATTCCCTGTTTGAGGCAATATGGTGTGTGAGCCAGTATTTGAAGCCCCAGATGTCTGAATCCCACCCACCTACCAAGCTTTAGACCATTTTTCATAGCCCAGCTAGTTTCTGATACCAGGATGGGAAACCTTAATTTGATCCCAGAATGAAAAACTGCACTGGATTCTTCAGTACCAGAAAAATACTGGCAGGAGCTCAGAGTAGAGAAGAATGAAGAAGGGGCTGGAGGGATTGACTTATGGAAATAGATAAAAAAGAGTGATGTATTTATCTCATAGCAGAGAGATGACTAAGGGCTGGAGCTCAGGATAATTTGCCCACTGATGTTTTAAAGATGTGAATGCCAAGCAGGGAGAGCCATTGTTCATTCTGGTTTATTGGAGACAGCGTGAATTAACAGTGTAAGAGAAGAATATTTGAGCTGGAGGTAGAGAATTCACTCTCATGTTCTGGCTATTTTATGTACAGATTTAAGCCCTTTTAGGATGCCTCTGCTGTGTTTGTACAGCCTGCAGCACAGTGGGATCTGCCTCTGCAGCCTTGGAGTTTCTAGTAGCAGGTTCTTAATGACACATCCTTAAAATTATGCCATTACTTTTTATCCATAAGTAGCTAGGAAAAGCTTGTGACCCTGCATGCTGTTCCTACTAGAAGAGATGTCAGTCAAACTGATCATAAGTGAAAAATGTGGTGCAGCTTGTTTATTTAAAACATGGCCACTGAATTCTGCTTCCCTGGTGCAACAACCTTAAAAAATATTCAGACCATACCATGAATTTCAGGTTCTTTTCATTCAGCAGTTAACTCAGAAGCACAAAGACATTTGTACTTCTCTTTGCTTACTTTCAGTTTTTCTCAAATCATTCTATCAGTACATCTCAGGCTGGTGCTTCATTGCCTCCTTTTCTTTCCTTCCTTTCTCTTTTTCCTGTTGTTTTTTCCTCTCAGAAACACAAATTTTCACAGAATGAAATCCAGAAAAGCCCCTCTGCCCACCAGTATCTGTGATTTGCAGGGTGACACCATCCTATGGCTGAAGAAGCTTCTGTTGTTTAAGGTACTTCATCATATGAATGTCTTCTGACCCAGAGCTAGCACGTATAGAGAACTCTTGAGGTTTTATTTTCTGGTGCATGGGAGATCACAACCCCACCACTCTCTAGGCACATATCCAGCTGGGCAGAAGGATGTGGGAAGGTGTCAGATTTGAGCAGACCTGAGAAGGACGCTGGCATGTGCATCAGCTCCTTGATGCTACACTTTTTCACAGACCATTCACAGGCCAGCTTACCAACGCACCCACAGGACAAGAAGTGAAGAGGATTGCTGGTGGGAGGCACAAGGTTCAGGCTCAGAAACACAGGAACCTGAGGGACAGAGCCCATGTGTGAATTTCACCTTCAACTCCCTAGTCTTGACCAACAGACAGAAAAACATGAATTAAAACTATCTGTTTGTCACAATTCAGAGGTTTAATATTTGCAATGCTTTTCTTCAAGGAGACTTAACAAGTCAAACAACCTCAATTCAAATCACCCTGGAATTTGGCCTTGTTTATCTTATTCATTCAGTCCTTTGTCCTGTCCTGATTGTGTGGCCAAGGCAGCTTCCCAGCTCCTTATGTATTCTGGTGAGGGAAACCAACTCATTTTGGAGAAACTGCACTGCTATGAGTAATTTTTAATCCATGTTCTTATCACAAAGTATCATTTGTAAATAATAAGTTTATTCAAATCCATCAGTGTTTAATATACCATGTAATGTTTTCACTATTAGGCCTTCATATATTGCTGAGACATTGCCTAAGCCAAACCCCATCATTTCAAGCTTTGTCCTGCTTGAAACAGTTTTTGCAGCTCTTCAGATCTGCTTCTATTTGGAAGTGTCTATTTTTAAAATCCAGTGAAGAAAATATTAGATTGTCCAGAAGGATCCTTTTAAGAGGCTTCCTTTTTTCTTAAATATTCACAGTGGTTCTGATGCTGCCCACTTTTCTCCCTTATTCAGCATCAGGATGCAAGACTGGTCCCAGCTGAATATCCCAGGCTGAATTTCTTGTCATGTATTTCTTGAACGGCCTGTTGGACTCAAACCTCTTTGCCATCAGCAGCCATTTTAGGCAATTTATGAGTAACTTTGTTTATCTTCTCCAGTATCTACTTACAGTTTTCCTTCATACATCAGATCAATACTTTATGAGGTCTGCCTGTGTGGATCAGAAGATGATCCCTTGTTTCCTAACTAGACCCACACTGTAGATCAGTATCTTCATATCCTTTAGCCTGTGTGATTTCTCTTTATGCCAACATTTATTGCATTCACTAGTTCATATTTTACAGTTATTGCTTCTCTTTTGACTATTTGCTGCTTGTCAGAAACATTCAGCAAATGTCCAAGCCAGCTCATCATACTGACATTTAGTAAATGATGAAACAGCCTCCCTGGGGTGGTAGATGAAAGCAGATCACTTCATTCTTGTAAAACTAGGGTATAACAAGCCATCACAAAATCCTGCATTGGTTATGGGGTGGTGTTTAAACTAAATAAAAGCTAGTTGGTAGATTCTGTGGCTGATTTCTATGGCTCTTCTGATCATTGTCAAGTGAATTTGAAATTGTGAGTAAAAATACCCTGGAGAGACCTCTTTATGGAATATTTCTTTCTCATGCTCTCAGAGACAGTGATGTGCAAACGCAGTTCAGTAGGATTGGTCAGCACAGATCACATCAATTACTCTTCACTGTCTAGGCCGTTGCAAATTTACTCCTGGTTAGGAGAAACTTTTCCTGGAGGGGCTTCAATGGTGATATGCATCTTCTTAACCTTTCCTGTGGTGCAGGACTTTCTGGCTGTTATCAGATAATGGACTAATTACATTTTCAGTCTAATCTGACAGAAGAACTCCAAAGTTAATAAGAAACTGAGAAGGAGGAAAAAGCTGAGCTGCTGCCCTCTGTTGCCCCAGTTATATTTTCTGATCACTGGACAAGTGTTCTGAAGTAAATCTGAATCATGTATTTCACTCTCAGTATTTGATCTACGTTGTTAGAGATTAAGGACTTCATGCCACAAAGAACTGAATTAGATAGTTTCATGGATTGGGAAAGAGATCTGTACACAGAGTAAATGAAATATTCTGGTTAAAACACTGGCTCTGGGCATACTTTGCTTCTGGGATCTCTCTCCTCTTCAAGCCACTCTCCTTACTCCAATACTCAGCTCCCACAATTTTGTTCAAGTTTCACTCCTTGTGGGTAAATCAGTCTATCCTGTCTTGGCAATATGAACAGACTGCTTGTGGAGAGATTTCTGGTGTTCTTCGGGTTTCCTTGGACTAAAAATAGCCCGGAGTTCAGGCCTTTCCTTGTGGATGCTTCACTTTACGGTTTCTAGGTAAACCTGGGAGGAGGAATGCTTGCGCAGGGTTTTGATGACAAATGCCTGAGTGTTGTCTGTGGGAGCCTGGGGAGCCCTCACAGCTGTGAGGTGACACATCCACTGTGTTGGAGATCCTGTATGTCAGTAGAAAGGAGAGAACCACTTTCTCCCTGTTTGCTTGTCCTCTTCATCAAGTTTGCACTTTCCTGGCCAGAAAAGAGTCCCCCAGACCAGCAGTGTCCCGGCCACCCACCTCATCCATTGTCACTCATGACTGACCCAGGAACAAGGGCATTCCCACACAGAATGCAACCCTTGGTGGCCCCCACCCTGCAGCCCTTGCCCCCAGTTTATGACTCTTGACACTCCGTCAAATTACTGGTATCTCTGGAAATTAACGCAGTACTGGACCTGCCCTTAGCCATTGAGGGTGCTTCTCCCGCTGGCTTCTCTCTATCTCCTCTTTTTCCCCCTGAATTCATTTCTATTGTGTAGCTCTTTCTTCCCCAGCCTGTGCAATCTTTCCTTCTCTATTTATTGTGGGTGCCAGTGAGTTTATTTTATGGGGGTTTTTATCCAGCTTTGCTTTTAGATTTCTCTTCTGCTGCTTTTCTCTCTGCCCATCTCTTCTTTCCTTCTCTGCCCAGGTTTTCCTGCCCCTTTCGCTAGGAAGGATGCTTTTCTGGGGCTGATTGATGGCCCATTAGAAACAGATTAAGATGTGAGGCTTGACTAGAGAAACAGATGTTACGGAAGGAAAGAGAGACAGAGAAACAGGTGACCTTTTCCACAAGCAGATGCAAGCATGGCTTTTCAAACATCAGTTGCTCTCTACAGTAGCACAAGAGAAAATGTATGGAAAGCAGAAGAGGGGACAATCCACCATCATAACCTGTTGCTTTTTTACATTGATCATTTTCTCTGACAA
Organism: Grallaria varia; assembly: GCA_013396735.1. Taxonomy (NCBI): domain Eukaryota; kingdom Metazoa; phylum Chordata; class Aves; order Passeriformes; family Formicariidae; genus Grallaria; species Grallaria varia. The sequence continues at coordinate 37,966 of VWZG01001862.1, forward strand.
AATAATTCAATTCAGACTGAAACTGGCATCCCTGTTTAGCATATAGACCTCATGTTCTCGGCAAGTGTCATTTACTGCCTGAGTCTCCGTGAAGTAATCTTTATCTCTCCCTTCCCAAGTGCACCTGCTCATTCTTTCTTTCTTTCTTTCTTTCTTTCTTTCTTTCTCTTCACTCTTATCTCCCTCCTTTCCCTGTTGTTTTCAGGATGATTTTGTTATTCAGATGTAGTTATGGATGGAATTTGAGCCATTTCCCCTTTTTTCATTTAAAGATGTGGACTATTTTATTAAAAGCTGCAAGGAGGAGTGCAAGAAATTAGCAAAGGGCGTGGAAAGCCATAGGTGCGAGGAGCATATTCCAGTTCATTTGCTCACCTGGTCGGATCTGGGCCCCTGGGGGCATTAGAGCAGGCTTTAGAGCAGCCCCCAGCTTCAGGCAGAGGGTCAGAACCAGAGCTGACTGCCCTAGCAGTCTCATGCAGTCTGAAGGCTGTGGGTTGTCTAGCCGGGCCCCAAGATGTAACCCGTGGCCCTGGGAGGAATTTTTTCTCACTCTGGCAATATTTTTTACCTTGCCATTGCTTTGGTTGTCTTCCGGGGCTGGGTATGTGTGTGTCTGTTACGTGCAAACATGGGCAGGCTTGCATGTCTTGCCCTCACACATCTGATCTTTTGAGATCTCAGCCCTTGCTGTTTTGCCTGGTACCGTACTAGTCCCTGGATGAGAGGTGCTTTGAGCACATAAGTTCATCTCAGAATCAGTGCTGGGAATGCCTCCATTTCGCAGGGGATGTCAGGTTGCTGGCATCCCTCATCGATGACATCAGCACAGCCTCTGCCTCCCTTGTTTCATCATTCCTGAGGAAATGGTCTAGACCCTTTCCTGACTTTCTCAGAGAAGTTTCCACAGCTGCATGCACTGAAGAAAAAGTCATTAATTCAGAAAACGAAAGGAGGAGTAATTTAATTTGTTCAGAGTTGTTCCACTGATGGAATCATTATAACACTTTCATATGTGCAAACGCACTCGTCTCTGTTGGAGAAGACAGGGAGTGAAAGATGCATTGAAGATTTAACAGGAAAAAAATGCCCACTGCAGGGGCAGGTTGCCTTTTTTTTTTTTTTTCCTCCTTTTCCTTTCAACAGTCATTTTGTGTCATCCTTGGAATTTTTCCCCTTGTGTATTTGCCTTTCTTCTCTTGCTGTCCATTTTTCCATTTTCTTCATCCTATCCTGCTCTTCCTCTCCCTTACAGGTAGGTTTTAGCAGTGTGCCCCTTCTCGCTGTTGTCTTATTAATTTACTTCAATATTCACTTGGGTAATCATTGAGACCACTCTGAGGACAGAGGCATAAGAAAAGACTGATAGAGCAAAACCAGGAAACTAATGCATATCAAGGATTTGGTGGGGATAGAAAAATGGGGAAGTAAAAAAATGGAGGGGAAAGGGGCCGATAAGTGTGGTGAGACTTAGAGGAAGATGGGGAACTGTTTTCCTGTCATTCAAATGTTTTCAGAATTTCAGAAAAGAAACGTGCCACATACCTGTGGAAACCTCAGGGCAAAATATTCTTGATGGAAGAGGTTGACCACAGATCAGCTCCTTTTTCCCTGCTTCAAAAAATACTCAAGTTCTTTGCGCTAAATAAAGCAGCTTTAGCTGGGGGAACAGGATATGGAGTGGAATGTGGGAGACACTCAGTTGGCCTTGTCTGTGAATGGCTGTGGGGTTCCTGACCACCTCTAGTAAAAAAACTTGTTAGGGACATAATCCATGATGAAGGCAGCAAATGTTCAAAGGAATTGGAGCTCAAGTTGGCTCTATTCAGCTCCACTCTAATCTCACCAATGGAAGCTTAGCAGCTCCCAACAAACCCTGTTCTCTAGGAAGGGTGCCACATTAATTCCCACAATTTTAGGGCTCTTTCAGTTCTGACTCTCTGAATTTCCATTTTCTCCAGCCAGAGGAATTGACCAATATCTTGGAGATCAGCAATGTTGTCTTTACAAGCATGTTTGCTCTGGAGATGATCCTGAAACTTACTGCTTTTGGTCTCTTTGATTACCTTCGCAACCCCTACAATATCTTCGACAGTATCATCGTCATCATCAGGTGACAAGGGCCTTGGGGATCAACTGAAATACACATAGAAGAAAATAACCACAGAGCTTGCATACCTTTTCAAAAGGGAAGAATCTGAGCTGATGCACTAGGCCAAGGATTGGGAGTCCAAGATGTTTTTTCCCAACACTCAATGTTGAAGCGCTTCTGTCCCTCAGTTCTCTCCTCCATAGAATGGAGGCAATTGCAGCTGCCTTGTTAAGTCCACAATAAATATTAGCTGTGAAATACTTTTAAAATGCGCAAATTGAGGAAGCTACAAAGATGTATAGATGGCGTGATAGATGAATTTGTCTTTCTGGTATATAATGCTGAAATCCTTTCCTCATTCCTGCAAAATGCAGTGGTGCATTCATGTCCTTAAGGCATAAATGTGGCTTTCTACACATAAGTATAAGCCTATAGTATATATTTCTGTCTTGCTCAGACAGATTTTCTCTTTCACCCCTTTATACTGACAGTGCGCAGGTGAAAACTTAGTATTGTTGTTTCTCACGCTCTTCTGTTTGCTCACTTGTCTTTCATTTTGCCCCTTATACACCCTGTACCTATCTGGACCACAGCATCTGGGAGATCATCGGACAGTCAGACGGGGGCCTCTCTGTGCTGAGGACTTTCCGACTCCTTCGGGTGCTGAAGCTGGTGCGTTTCATGCCTGCCCTGCGTCGCCAGCTGGTGGTGCTGATGAAGACTATGGACAATGTAGCCACCTTCTGCATGCTCCTCATGCTCTTCATCTTTATATTCAGGTGAGGAGGCAGCTAGTTAGCTCACAGTGTTTTGGAGTGGCACTGCATGACTCATGGGGACAGAGCTTCCTAGCATGATTGCGTAACTCATCTTGCCCATTGCTCTAGGCTACGGCAGCACTGACAACCTTTTATTTGTTCATAAGGGCTGAATTTACTCTTGCCCTGTTATGTTCAGCAGCTGAAGATTTTGGCCTGGATGGGGTGGAAAAATAGTGCCACCAAATGTGGATGTTGAGCAGAATGTCCCATTGCAGGATAGGTGAAGCCTCTTGATAATCAACACAGGGAACAGTTCAGTCTGGAGGCTGACTCTGGCAGAAAGGCAGCAGGAAGCAACCAAGAAAGTTTGTCTGTGTATTCTGTGGGTGTACTGGTAACGAGATGAAGAAACAGGAGAGCACGCAAGAATAGAGAGAACAGATCTGAATGACAGGTTGGAGGGAATATGCGAGCTCTGAGTGAGCAGATTGAAAGCATATTTTTTTGTGAGCTACAGGGGTGCAATATGCAGTTTCTTCTTCACAGATAGGTCCCAGTGGTCTGACTTTGTTGTTCTACGCCTTGCTGTTGTGATGTTACATTAGATTTTCATGAGGAAGAGAATTACTCTGAGGAGCTCATTGTGGTGGCAGAGATACTTATATTTGACACCATCTCCACTTCTTGCCCCAAAGCATCCTGGGAATGCACATCTTTGGTTGCAAGTTCAGCCTCAGGACAGACACAGGAGATACAGTTCCTGACCGAAAGAATTTTGACTCCCTGCTTTGGGCCATTGTCACTGTCTTCCAGGTGAGCCCCTTTGCTCTCTATGGGCGGGCCAGGGAAAAGTGAGTAGGATCAGATAATACTTTTTCCTCATTGCAGAGTACTACACTCACTCCTGACAGCACAAAAGGCTGCATAAAAGACTCTGTCATGATATTTGGAGGAAGAACTGGTGTATATCTCAAACAAGGGAATTCATTCCTTCCTAAGGGACAGTTTGCAAAGGTCACTCCTGTTGGGCAACTCCCAAGTTTAACACTATCGTCTCAGCAAATGACTGCCCTAATGGTTGTTCGTTTCCTCTTGCTCAGCTAATGTCTTTGGTGCAGTACCACAGCTGGTTGATGACAGTGGGTGTGTGGTGGTGGGAAAGTTGAGAGGCCTGATGTGGTCCTGATGTGTATTTCTTCACTGTCCTTTCCTGGGAATCCCCTTCATGTTCTTCCTTCACATTTATCTAACCTCTGCTTCTGGTTGCAGATCCTAACCCAAGAGGACTGGAATGTTGTACTCTATAATGGCATGGCCTCCACCTCACCATGGGCATCCCTCTACTTTGTGGCTCTCATGACATTTGGCAATTATGTACTCTTCAATCTGCTGGTAGCCATTCTCGTGGAGGGGTTCCAGGCTGAGGTGAGTTGCCACCAAGGCCTCATTAGGAGAAGGAATGAGGTGCTAAAAAGGTAAACTTTGGGGCACTTGGAGGAAACTGGACTGGATGACTTTCACAGTATCACACCTCTGTCATTTCACTCCTGGAGTTAGGATGCTCTAATGAGAGGGGGAAAAAAGAATGTAAATCCTTGCAAGGAAAAAGACATGCTCTCTGGAAGAGAATTCACAATTTCCATCCTGTGAAACACAACAGACACTACCCTAGGGTGAGTCCTTTACCCTTCTGAAAGCAAGAATGCAGTACATCAGCCATCCTAAATCACACAAGATCCACACACTGGATGCGTGACTGCCAAGGACAATTTTGCAGTTGTTCCAGCAATGAAAGACAAGAAGAAATGGTATTTTCTGTTTGAGTTCCCAAATTCTAAATTTTTGTGTTCCAGGGTGATGCCAACCGGTCATACTCAGATGAAGATCAGAGTTCATCAAACATGGAGGAGTTTGATCAATTCCAAGAGGTCCAGGAAGGCCCAGGTACAATAGCTCAAAAACAGTCTTATTTTGCTTATGCCCTATTGCTGTTCAGTGAGAAATCTAAAAACAGATTCTGCAGAAAATTCACTTCCATCTCCAAGAACTTACCAGTTTCCATTTTGAACTTTATGCTAGTTTGTGGTGCTGTCTGTGGAAAAACAGAGGCATGTTGGCGTCCTGAGGAATGTGGGAGCTAAGTGGAGCAGTTCTTGAATGACCTCCAGAACAGCAACTGGAAGTCAGATGTGTGTCTGTCTCTGCTTAGCTTCAAGGGCAGCATTTGAGGAACACTGTGTCCTAAATATGGGAGCTACATTTGGAGAGGGGATACCGAGATGTTAAAAAGGACTTGGGGAAGTCTGGAAGTCTTTCTTCAATGAGAGACTAATGAAGCTTAGGGAAACCAGAGAAGTGTCTTGATCACTTGCTCTGTAATTGTAGACCATAAGGAGAGATTTCTGATGGTAGATAGCTCTTTAATTGAGCAGAAAAAAGCATAATGAGATTGTAAAGGTTGGAAGTTTAAGCTAGACAAATTCAGGCTGAAAAAAAAGCTGCCTATTTTCAAGGAAAGATCATTAACAGTTGGAAAAATCTGCATACAAGCTGCCTGGTAAGGTCTCCATGTCTCAAAGTCTTTCCTCAAAGACTGCAAGTCTTCCTACAAGAGGTATTGCACTTCAGACAGGACTTGGTGGCAGGGAGCAGCAAGAGTAGCTTGCTCTGCAATGTGGTGAGCCAGTAGCTGAGGGGGACAGAGAGCCAGGCAGGAGGGCAGGGACCACACAGACAATACTTGCACAAGGTGAGCAGAGCTGACACTAGCAAGGGTTGGCCAGTGGTTCAGTGATTACCAGGCAAGTCCACAGTGGTTAGTGGGTCTGAGGTCAAGCTACGAAGTCCAGTCAGTAAGGCAAGATCAGAATCAGAAAGATGCAAGAAAAGCCATGAGCATACCTACAGCATAACCCCGACATGCACCACAGGCACATACATGGGCTTAAATGCAGCTCCCACAGCAGGGAGCAGTGGCTCCAGTATTGGCTTGTCACAGGTTTTTTCCTGCAACTTAGCTCTTCTCAAAGCCTGAGTTGCCTGGCTGCACCATATCAGAGCTTGCATTGAATGTAGGCAGAATAAACCCCTGAGAAAGAAGATGGGAAAGAGGTTATAGAGGTGTTGGTGCAGTCAACTGTGATGGAGATATGGATAGGTGACCTTCATTATGCAGTAGTCAAACAAAAATGATCGTTCCCGTCTTTTCAGGCACTAAAATTCAACACCCTATCTTCTCCATGCAGCTCGACAAATGCTGATGGTCACCCACAGCACCCAACATATCCCTCAAAAATGTCTTGGATTTTCAAGGTCAATGATCAGTCATTTGATGTAGCACAATGTAGTAGGATAGACTGGAACATAGTGTTTGCATGCAATATGATTGCAGGAATTTTAAGGTGACCCCAAAACATGGATGGCTGTGGCTATGCCCACATCTTATTTTCTTGCTCAGTGTTTCAGCCAAAATGCTTTAAATAGCCAGTCTGACGGTGGTATTTGTTCAAACCTGAAGGTGCTGGTGCCTGTTCTTGGCATGCAGAAGCACACCCTCGTTCCATTGTCAGGGTTCAGCTTCTTGCTCTGCCTGTTGGCCTGAGGCTGCCTGACCACCACTCTGCTTGTCTGTCTGTCCCCAAGGAGAGCTGCGGTCAGTTTTGGAGACTGAGGAGATTACTTTAAAGTCTTCCGAGCTTGCACTGCTTCTGTCACAACACCCCAAATCAGGGGAATTGATGTTGATTGATGCTAAAGAGCTAATATACTGTTAGCTGATGTTAACATGCCAAAGCACTTAGACATCAGTCACTGCACAGTGAGGAACCCACCTTCTTCTTTTCTCATTCCTCTTTCTGCATCTTTCCACTCAGATCCCAAGCTCTGTGCAATTCCTGTAACACCTAATGGACACTTGGACCCATCCTTGCCCTCTTCCAACCCACCTGTGGCTGCTGGGGGGGTTACCAATTCTTCACACAACTCTCTGCAGCTCGACCAGATCTGTGTTGTTGTTGGCTCCAGGAAGAGCAGTGTGATGTCCCTGGGGAGAATGACCTATGACCAGCGGTCCTTGGTGAGTGAGTATAAGTGTGAGTTGTGTCCTTCTTTTGAAGGCTAAGCACTTTATTGTCTTTTTGTGATCATCTAGAGAATGCTGTGAAGGATCACACTACTGCTGTAGGCTTCTAACAGAAGTGCATTGCCTGTCTTTAGAATCCAGATCAGTTCAAAATATTTATCTAAATTTTCAGATTTTTAAAGTCCATTTCCAGGTTACTTATCTGTTGAGTGTAAAATTCCATTCTATATCTTGGTCTATCTCTGTTTCTCTGTCTATACATCTATAGACATATTAGACATATAGACATCTATCTAGATTTCATTGAGTTTGAGTAAGGGAGAACACCAAGGAGACAGTCTCCTTCTTAGAGTGAAATACATTTTGTCCCCTTGCCTTCCCTTCTTTTCCTTGAGTGCAGGACACAAAATGATGCCTTGAGTGAGTTAAGAGCACAGAAATATCTAGACAATGCCTAGTCCCATTACAGATGGGGTTTCTGGGAGAGAAAAATCTTGATTTGGAGCTCCCCATAGCAGATCCTGCTACCCCATAGCTCTTCCCCAAGCACTGCAGGCTGTCTAAGCTGTGCATCTCAGACATGTCCACCTTGGCACATCAGCTTCTGGGCTTTCTACCCACTGACGTACGTAGCTCTGGGGGATGCATCTGTGCCTAAAGGGTTCATGGCCCTGTTATTTCTAAATAGGGAGAGCTAGCAGCCACATACTACATGATAAGTTGCGGATGTGGTTGGACTAGACTGTTACCAGCAAGCCTGTCTCTCTTATTTCTTCCTTTTACTAAGACTGTACTCAAAAGTGGTGTGTCAGATTATCCATCACCCTGTACCTTGTGTTATCCTTTACCCCAGGGCAGCGTAAAAAAATGCCAATCAGATTTTTTGAGAGCTTTATTCTTGCTCTGTGCTGGTGCATGTAACAACATCAGGCACCTGGCCTTTGGCTTTATTACTTACCTTCCCCAGAAGTGCTTTGCACACAGATGGTGTTATAAAGTAATCACAGCCAACACCATTGCTAATTCATTATCAATTCATTGTCAGATTTACAGAGATTGCTGCTAAATTTCCACCACACAACTTGCTCAACATCTGATAAATGACGACCTCTGGCTTAGGGGCCCAGGGAGAAGTCTGTGATCTGAAATAGAATCACATGCTCCCTCCTTGTGCCCGGAGCCACTGAGCCCTCACCCCACTCTCTTGCAGTCCAGTTCCCGCAGTTCCCACTATGGTGCCTGGGGCCGCAGTGGAGCCTGGGGAAGCCGTCGCTCCAGCTGGAACAGCCTGGCCCGGGGACACAGCTTGAAACACAAACATCCCTCAGCTGAGCATGAGTCCCTCCTGTCTGGGGCAACTCACAGAGCAGCAGATGGAGAGCGGGACGGGACAGGAAGGGTGTTTCATCACCGCCGGACACTCTCTCTGGATAACAGAGGCTCCTGTGACCTGCTGGAGTTGACCTCGGTCCCATTGAACCACAGATCAACCCATAAGCTGGGAGCACCACCTGGGCCCAGCGAGCATCAGGACTGCAATGGCAAAATGCCTAGTATTGTCAAGGAGATCTTCCCAAAAATGAACAATCGCAAGGAGCGTGGAGAGGATGATGAGGAGATAGATTATGTGAGTATTTAGTGGAGGGAATCTGGGGTTACACCACAACGTTGTGGGAAAGTCCAAATCCATCCTCAAGTTTCAGTCTTGCATGTGAATAGGAGAGTTTGCAAAGATGCTTTAGGAAAGCTGGAGGACAGCAGTGAACACAGATGCGACCTTCTTGTCAGAAACAAGCTGAAACCACATTGTCAGGCTACCTGCAGGACAGCTGTACAGGTGGATGGTGGGAGGAAGGCAGATGTGAGACGCACATATGGTCATTTGGGGGCTGAGTCGTGCAGCCAGTGATTTCTACAGGATAGGAGAGGTTAGGCTGTGTGAGCAGGGAGAGCTTTGCATGGGGAATGTCAGCAGAACAGAGCAGGAAGAACAGGCATCAGAGACAAGGCAAGGGGATTTTGCAGCACCAGCCTGGGAGACAGCAATGCCCAGTCTGTGAGCAGATCAAAGACTGGAAGAAATGGAGCAAGGGTCAGTAGAAATTTGAACAGACATATATGCTGTATGAAATTCCAAGCCCAAGTGCCAACAGCAGACCTTTTTGTCCTATCTTCTCATTAGACCCTTATATAACAAAGCCCTTCCAACAGCTCTGAGAAGGTATCTTGAACAACATCCTGATCTAGAAGGGACACCAGCAGTTTTATTTGTCACAATCTGGGGAGGAAACCAGATGCCAAGAGGTAAACAGGCCCTAACAAAGCAGTTTCTACCTTCTTTTTCGTGTCTTGTTTCCTTTGAGTTGATTTCCTCATTTAGGGGCTTAAAGGCAGGTAGTGCACCTGGCAGGCTGCAGGTAGTGATGTTTTTGGGTCAGATGTGAAAGGAAGAGTGTCTTTCTTAGGTAAATGGGAGGGTAACCAGGGCACTTGCTTCTTCTGCACCCCTACAGAGCCTGTGCTTTCGCATCCGGAAGATGATAGAAGTCTATAAGCCAGACTGGTGTGAGTTACGGGAAGACTGGTCCATATATCTCTTCTCTCCACAAAACAGGTTTGTGCAGTTTTTGACATGAGAGGCTGAAAAGATGGGGCAGATTCTTTCACTGTGCTGGCCGTCCCCTGATGTTAGGTTGCGACTTTAAACTTACCAGCTGGAAGTATTTTCCTCCATTGTCCCTCCTACAGACAAAGAGCTTTCCTTTTCCTAGATTCTGAGATGAAACAAAGGTTGAGTGGTCTAAATAGCTATTGTGATCTTCCCTCCCTTTGGAGCCTCCCAATTTTATTTTGTGTAATCATAAATATTTATAGCAAAGCAAGGCAGGGAATACTAATGTTAGCCCAAAAAGGATAAAGAATGTATTATTAATGACTCCATAACCCTGATATTTCCTCCCTTGGTATCAGAACAGTCTCTCCATTTCATTTACAGTCCCAGTTCCAACTTATCAGCAGTCATATCACACCTTTTAGGGTGAAGTTAGAATTCTTCTTGCCTAAAAAAACCCAAATTTGCATTAAATTCTTCCTGCTAAAGAGGTCTTCTCATCAGGAGAAAATGTCCATATACCCCAGCCAACAGTATTCTCACCCATGTGCATTGTTCCTTGAAAAGAAAGGGCTTTCATTATAGGTCATGAAGGAGAGCTTTTTGCTCTGACACCTCTGTTAATGTGCCCCGTGTCTTTCAGCGTGGACAGAAGTGTGGTCCCCATGACTGCCAACCTACTTGCCTCTCCTCAGCTTTCAGCATGTGGCCGCTTTGCTGTGGGGAGGTACAAAGTTTGACTTTGGGAGGAAAACTAGAACTCAGCCTCTTCTTTACAAAGCAAGAGAGGAGCACAATCAAAATGTTTAGGAAAACCACTCTGACACTGGGGAAATGGATGGATATTCAGCTCCTTGCTCTGTCCATGAGCTGTTCCAGGCTCCCTGTGTGACCATGGACCATCCTGGGGTTTTGCCATGCCAACAGACATCAGTACTAGTGATAAGAAAGCTGCTGTGTCAGAGTCCAGTTTTGGCCAGAACTCTTAATTATCTGTCCTTATAGCTCCTAAACTTGCTCTGCCCAAGGCACATGTGCCTACTGGAACTGTCTTACAGGTTTCGTCTCCTCTGCCAAACCATCATTGCTCACAAGCTCTTCGACCATGTCGTGCTGGCCTTCATCTTCCTGAATTGCATCACGATTGCCCTGGAAAGACCACAGATTGAGCACAGAAGCACGGTGAGTACAATGACCTGCTTTTTAGCACAACCTCTAGCAGTGGTTCTTAAGTGTTTCTGGGACTGATATGACCTCTGGAAGAACATCAGTATTAAACACCAATTCCCACTCAATTCAAATACCCAAGTACTAATAATTGACATAGCGTGTGCTTCCCCTGCAGGGTCTTATAATGGGGCAACCCACTTTCTAATACAGAAATCCTAGTTTCTTCTTTCCTGGAAAATAAGCGAGTCCTCCAGGAACCTGCACGTAAGAGTCGAATGGCAAAAGCGTCAAGCACTGGGAACTGAAAGACAGAAGTCACTTCCATGCTATAGGAATGGCATGCCATCATTCATGTATGTTACTTTTGAGCTATTTTGGAGGTGGCTCAAGCTGGCAAGTGAAATTACTTTTTCTACTTGTCTGCCTTAGCTGACTCAGACTCTATTGCACTCTGACACCGTCTGTGGTCAGTGCTCAGCGGCTCTTCGGAAAGCAGTCCTAGGTTGGTTCAGCTGGTCAGGACTGAGCAGCAGTGGCAAAACAGGGCAGAGAGTGCCTTGAAACCAGATTCACAGAATGCATTGCAGATCCCATCTGCTATGCTCTTCCAGAGATGCATAGGATGCTGTCCCAGCTGTGGCACAGGGTTGAGCCAAGGAGTATGAGCTGAAAGCTGCCTAGCACTGACCTCTGCCAAGGGTACACTCCTTATTTCACCATCTTTAAGGTCCTGCACAGGAATGCAGAAGGAGGGGCCTGATAGAGTAACAAGCAGAAGCCAAGATACATTTAAAGTCTTTCTCTGTTTTTTTGTTTTCTTTTGGGTTTTGTGTGTGTGTATTGTTTGTTTGTATTTTTTCCCTAGGAGAGGATCTTCCTCACTGTGTCCAACTACATTTTCACAGCAATTTTTGTAGCTGAGATGACACTGAAGGTAAGTTACTGGAAATGAGCAGCTCAGGGCCTTTTTCCAGTGTCAAACATGGTTCATAATTGCTCAGCACCCTTTCAAAATTTTTCCACATTTTCAGTGTGCCACGCTTTTCCTCTACCTTGGTAAAGGCAGATACTGCCTGGGGTTGAGTGCCATCTTGTCAGCCACAGAGGGGATGTTTATCCTAGGCTTTAGATCCAGTTGAATCTCAGTATCCATGAGAGACAGCTGGCCTTTAGGTATGTTTGTAATGATGTCAAATGTCCATTCCCTTTCCTTTGGAGCAAGAATGGGGAAATAACAACAATATTAATAACATGTTCTTAGATGAGATAATTATTCAATAGATGTCTAAGTACTTTGCAACAATCAGGAAACCTTGTTATTCTCTTCTTGTGAATGGGAAGGAGCCCTAAAACTGCGTGCCTGAAGTTGAACCCCTAGAATTCATATCTGAGTTTTGGCCACTGTGTCCCATATGTTAAGCTCTCCCCAAGGACAGCAATTTCTGTAGCACCTGCTGTTTTTGAGAACTTCTGACAAACAAACTACTCCCTTAAGAGCCAAAGTATGGATTTAGGTGCTTGACTTTATCTCCCAGGTGATCTTTGAACTGGGACACTTGCCCCAGGTCTGTGGTATGGCAGAGAAGTGTTTTCTGCATGTTCCCTACAGTAACCTGTTACTCAAGGAAACAGAAAAAAGGGAGAGAAGAGGTCATAGCCCTGTTGTTTATGGGGTTATGTGCCACCATTTTCCCCAAAGACATTTTCCTTCACAGATATCCAGGTGAAAGGAAAATATTATGAGATTACACTTCAGTGTCATGAGGAGTTGATAACTATTACCCATCTTCCCACTTTCTCCAGAGTTGCCTTCTACCGAGTAACATGGAGATGAGCTGTTTCACCCCTCTTCTCTCCCCTCTCTTGCAGGTGGTCTCTCTTGGCCTGTATTTTGGAGACCAGGCTTATCTCCGCAGCAGCTGGAACATCTTGGATGGCTTCTTGGTCTTCGTGTCTCTCATTGACATTGTGGTCTCAGTGGCCTCTGCTGGTGGTGCCAAAATCCTGGGGGTGCTGAGAGTTCTCCGGTTACTGCGCACCTTACGTCCCCTCCGGTCAGAACCCCACCAAGCCCTGCTCGGTCTCCTCTTCCCACTGCTTCCTCCCAGGAAGGGTCCCAGAGTCAGATCCAGCTGTGACAGGCAAAGTGGTGTCTTTGACAAGCCCTTAGCCACAGGGAGGTTCCCCTCAGCCATATGGTTCTGATGCTGGAGGTACTTCATCAGACAACAAACCCATGGGAGAGAAGAGGCTTTTTGATCACAGGAGGGTGATCTCTACTGATGGGTCTCTACATAAGGAGCAGGGGTCTGCTGCAGCTGAAAATGCTTTGCTTGGGTCAAACATCCCTGCACTGTCCCTCTCTATCACTCTTCTCCTTTCTTCCCTTCCAGAGTCATCAGTCGAGCCCCTGGCCTGAAGCTGGTGGTGGAGACTCTCATTTCTTCTCTCAAGCCCATAGGAAACATTGTTCTCATCTGCTGTGCTTTCTTCATCATCTTTGGCATCCTGGGTGTGCAGGTAGGTTGTAACTGTCCATCAAACAGCCCTTGTAGCCCTATCCCTACTACGATGGGCACCTGTACCCCCAGGTCCTACAACAGACATGGGGAACCAAGCAGAACAGGGGGCATGGCCAAGCCAGGAAACTTTCTGCACCGGCTCTTCCCCACCAGCTGTTTCCCTCCATAATGAATCCATAGCTTTTGGCAAGGACAGACAGGCACTCAGCAAGTGCAGACATTGCTGGATATGAGAGACAGGAGTTGACACACCCCTGGCAGGAGCAGGTTCAGGGTTTGGGTCAGCATTATAGGGAGAGACACAGAGCTCACAGGGCACATCCTGCCTACAAAGGCAAGCAGTTCAGCACCTGCTTGCATGAACCCTGCCTCCAGTCAGCTGTGTTTCTCCCCCTCACTCTGAGCCCTAAATCCACCCAGCCACAACCTTCTTTTTTTTTTTTTTTTAATTTAATCCTCTTTATTTTTGGCTGTTGCACTGCAGAGGAGCAAGGGTGTGGGCGTGACTTCCATCTCAGGGAATGCACTATACTTAGTCTGCTCTGATGCATCTGTACAAATGCACAATCCAGTACTTTCCATATGGAGAAAGGAGCCATGGGCAGAAGAGCCACAGCAGTGCAGCCTTGTCAGGAAAAAAACAAAAAAAACAAACAAAAAACCCCCCAAAAACCAACCCAACAAAAAAGCCCCCAATCAAACAAAAAAAAACCCAAAAATAACCCACAAAAAAAACCCCAAAACCAAAACCAAAACCAAACCAAACCAAACAAAAAAAACCAAACAACAAAAAAAGAAACAAACCCAAAAGGTAAATGAAAAGAAGGAGGCTGGTTTTTTCCTGCTTCTTTACCCTCAGATGAAATCTCTTCCCATCAGCACTCTCTAACTGGGAAGTAGGGACGGGAGATTACTCTAGGGGACTGATTAGAAGATACTTTTTTCCTTTGTACCCATGAAGGGCTGTCAGATGGTAAGGACTTAAAATGATTGCTGGGCTGGGGAAGTGGAGGAGGCTGAAAAGCCAGGTGTAGGTTTGCAAGGGTGGTCCTGGCTCCTTAGCAATGTTTGAGTCTGTGCTCTACATTGTGGTGGTGGTGTCCCTGTTGTGCTCCACAGCACCTCAGGAGCTTTTGCACATGCCAGGGAGCATGGGGAACCCTGTGGAGAAAGGGCTTGATGGAGTCATTCCCCTCCTGCAGCTCTTCAAGGGCAAATTCTACCACTGCCTGGGAGTTGACATCAGGAACATCACCAACCGGTCCGACTGTGTGGCTGCCAACTACAAGTGGGTACACCACAAGTACAACTTCGACAACCTGGGACAGGTGAGTGTACCCACAGCACTTGCCTCTGATGGGAACCCAGCACAGGGTTTATCTTCTCCTATACGTACTCCTCCCCAGGGCACAGACGCAGTGCCTGGAAAGCCTGATCCCTGGACCAGAGGGAGGAGTTATTTGGCACGGGTAGCCAAGCAGAAACTGTGTCACTATTGGGTTGGTGTCAGGATGATGCTTACAAGTTGTAGGGGAAAAAATGGTGTGGCAGCAGAGAGCTTGATTCTGTCTTTTCTCCTGCCATGAAGCAGATGTTCTTCACAACCTCTCTCCTCTGGTGAGTCTAGCTGCACGTGGCTTCCTGTCACCACCTCCCTGTCCTCCACAAAGGAAGGAGCAGGTTTTGATGTGTGCAGAGACACAGGCAGGAAGAGTATTTCAGTGCTGTGTGTGTTAGACTATAAACCCATGATTTTTTTTTTCCCCTGCCTGTCAGATGCACCTGCTCTACATCTGCTTTGTTTTGTGTGTTGTAGGCTCTGATGTCCCTCTTTGTTCTGGCTTCCAAGGATGGCTGGGTCAATATTATGTATAATGGACTAGATGCTGTGGCTGTTGACCAGCAGGTACAAAGATTTCCTTGTGAAAGGACCTTTTCCACTTTCCTTGGGCTAGCAAGGCAGAAGTATGCTTTAACATCCTGCTTCAGATACCTCCCTCAAAACAAGAGTCCCTTCCAGGGCCCTTCTGAATCCTTTGCTCACCTATTTACAAGGGCTCAGGTCCATGGACTTGCCTGGTTTGTGCAGGGAGGCCAGCTGTGCCTGTGCAGCAGGTGTCTGTAGTAATTCTTACCGTCTACTCAGTTTGGATCTTACAGTGGGCCTTTATCTATTTGTAATGATGGAGCAACAGTGCCATGTGCCTTTCTGGGCATGCTGGCTCCCTCCTGGCCCACAGATGGTTATTTTAATACTTTGTAAAGCAGGAACTATTGGACTGCTGCCCACTGCATCCCTATTCCTCTACTGCTAAGGCAATGACTGCCTCTGTTTTCCCCCTTCCTCCAGCCAGTGATCAACAACAACCCCTGGATGCTACTCTACTTCATCTCCTTCCTCCTCATTGTCAGCTTCTTTGTGCTCAACATGTTTGTGGGGGTGGTGGTGGAGAACTTCCACAAGTGCCGGCAGCACCAGGAGGCTGAGGAGGCACGCCGGCGGGAGGAGAAGCGCCTGCGACGCTTGGAGAAGAAGCGAAGGAGTAAGGCACAGCCTAAGTGTTTTGTTGGTTCATAGGCCAAGGTTTTCTGAGAAAAACCTTTTCCTCTTCTTATTCTTTCCCGATGGACTGGTCTCCAAAACACATTGCTCATGGCTGTGCTCTCAGCCTTCCTCCCTGCACCACTGCTGGGTCACTACACACCTCACTGGGGTGGTCTGGGGAAGAGGGATGGCTTTGGCATCCTACTTCTCAGGAGATAATGTAACAAAAATACCCCTGTGCCCATCCCATGCTGGTGTGCCTTGTTGACACAGGGCATGCACACATTGATACACCTGCTGGGCTTGGTATGGTCCCACCTGGGCTTCCTGCAGCTCAGCTGGTCGTTGAAGGAAGACCTGGACAGACCATCCTTTGTGTTCAAATCCAAATTTAAAGAAGAGAGAGGAAAAAAAAAAAGAGGAAGACCCCTGTGTTTTGTTCCTGGTTCTTTTTGTCAGTGTCGAAGTGTCACTCCTTGGGATCCAAATCCTCTGTGGTGAAGGAAACCCTCTTTTTCCTGCTGTTTCTGTCCTCTTCTGTGTTACCTTTAGTTGAAAATTGCAAAGGTATGCTTGCCCCTGGAAACATCCCTACTACCCAGGCTGATGATTTTCTTCCATTCACAGCCTGTGGGCATGCTTTCCTTTCCTCTGCTCCAGTTTTTCCCCTCTTTCCCGTGGCACCCCAGGGCCTCTCCTTGAACCATCTGCTGCCTTTTATCAAAAGTGATCTTAATTTGTCAGGATATGAAATGCTGATTTAGCACCATTCCCACAAACATAGACTAACAGATTATCTTTCTAGCATTCCTTTCCTTGTCTTTTTTCTGCTTATTTTTTCCCCACTTCTTTTNTTCCCCCCTCCTTCCTATGTCCCTATGTCCCATATCTTCTACCTCTCCTTTTCTAGTTTTTCTCTCTCCAACCTTAATTGCCTTTTCTTTCAACACCAATCACCGGATTTATGATTTCTCCCTCCTTACCTCCTTACCCATTTTTCTCTTTCTTCTAATTTCTTCCTAACTCTGTCCATATCCCTCTTTCCACTGAAGAGGCGCAGCGTTTGCCGTACTATGCTACCTACTGCCCCATACGCCTCCTTATTCATTCGGTCTGCACCAGCCACTATCTGGACATCTTCATCACTTTCATCATATGCCTCAACGTGGTCACTATGTCCTTGGAGCACTACAACCAACCTGTGGTGAGTGAGATAATGGAGATAAGCCCTGCCTCTAGACATTATGTTACTTTGCTACAGGTCTCTGATGACCAGTGCCCACCAGCATAAGTAGGACAGTTGAGTCTCTAAAAACTACTGTTAAAATTTTGTAAGAGTTAATGTAGTAGACAAAGTTGGGTGAAGAGTTTCACATGTATCCAGGAAGGTAGTTACTACTAAGACACTTGTAATACATTAAAATCAATTGGGTGAAGACATCTAAGCAGGAGTCAGGCCCCTAGAAAGCACGGTGCAATTAAGTCTCTGTGCTTTATATTAGTAACTGGATATGTGGGTCACCCAAATTTAGCTGCCTGCTCTGCTTTTTATGTTCCCCTGGATCATAACAGGAGTGGCAGAAGCAGCAGTGTCCTGGGAGCTTCAGGCTTTGCAACAGAATTCCAAATATCAGTCCAATTCTCCTGCCGTATGGCCTGAGCTGAGAGAACTTGAGTGGCTGGTTGTGTGTCATGGGATGGGATGTCTTCACCAAGACACCTTTCTATTAGTAAGAGAAGCTGCAGGGCTAAAGTGCTGAGCAGAGCCTCTCTCTCAGCTGCGGGGAGTGATTCCCAATACAGCACCTTGGGGGCCAAATAAGGTTTACACTTTTGCTGGGGAAGACCATGTACCTCTCAGTGTTCCTGGCAAAGCTCTAGATGCCTTTGATGGAAAAAATGTATGCTGCACATATCAAAGGAGCCTTCTGCCTCCATATGTAGACAAAGCATTCATCATGACATCTTCCTAGTGGCATTTCAGTTTTCTCTTCAGAAGACCCTTGGTTTAGGTGGCAGCTCTGGTGTCTGAGCAGGTTGTCCGAGACAGCTTTGATGAGGAACTGAATCTGTCTGTCCTCATTCAAATCTACTGCCAGACTCCTCTGTTTCTTGTCCATCTTGTCCAACTGTCCAGCTTTTATCTTGCCCTTGACGGTGCCCAGTTTTACTCTGTAGGAACTTTTATCTGTTGGCATCCTCACATCAAGCCTTTGTTCCTGAACAAGTCACTCCTCTTCCTTACTCCTCAGATGCTTTCCCTGGAATACAAGTCCAGCCATGCCAGTCTGTTGTCAGACTCTGTTAAACAATGTTCTCAAAGCTCTTCAAACCCTTCCAGTACAAAATGCCCCCAAATGCTAACCACTGCTCACACTGGTCCTTGGTGGTGGTGAAGGGGCAGAATGTAAAAGAACCAGAAGCCAGGTGGCTCAGAGATGTGACACATGCTGGCCCCAGACCAAGGTACAACAGGGTTTCCTCTCATTAGAGACGACCCATATCAACAACTGGAGTAACTTGCTTGACAGCTATGCCAGTGCCACTAACAATGTGTCATCCAGGTGATACAGGCTACTGGCAGAAAGAGAAGGCGGATGGTATTTTGTGGATTTTCCTTGCAACAGCTTCCTTCTCCCTATTGTGCTGAACAGTAGAGGGGAAAGGAGTAATAACTGATCCTGAGAAGAACATGGGACAGAGGGGCCAGCTGGTGGCTGCCCTTAGTAGGCAGCCTCCACATTCAAGTAGGTAGGAAGCATGGGCCAGCTTCCCCACCTCACAATGAATTCCTAGCACTTACGAGAGTCCCCATATGGAGGGGTTTTGTGCTTGATGTTGCTTTTGTCTAAATTCTTTACCTTCTTTTTCTGCTGGAAGTCCCTGGAGACCGCCCTCAAGTACTGCAACTACCTGTTCACCACTGTCTTTGTGTTTGAGGCAGTCCTCAAGCTGGTGGCATTTGGTCTGCGACGATTCTTCAAAGACAGGTGAGCAGAGGGTTGTCAACCATGGCTGTGGAACAGATGGGTTTGGGGTGGAGTTTTAGAGGACAGTTCCCTATCTAGAATGTGAGATGATGGTAGAGTGCCCTGACTGCCTCCCAGTTCTGTACAGCATGGACCTAACCTCAGCCCGCATGAGCTGCAATGCCTAGGCAATAGTGAGGGTTGTCCAAAAATTGCCTCTTGGTTGGCAGCTGCTGGTTAAACTAGAAAGAAAAGGAGATGAGGTTAGAGAGAGACTTTTTTTTACTGCCCTTGAGGCAAACTGTGAGCATGCTGAAGCAGAACATATATGACAAAGATGATTCGAGGTATTAAGACTGTAAAAACTGAGCCCATTAGTCAATGCATAGCACCATAGCAACACAGCTCCCTGCTTTCAAATCCATCTGGCTTGCCTCTGACTGCTCAGGGTGTGTGCAAAGTGTATCTCTATTTGCCTGCAAAAGCCCATGTAGGCTGACTCAGAGTGGGGCCTTGAACTCAGACATACAAAAATGTTTAGGTTGAAGTGGAAACAATTCACTTTGTTTTTTAGGGAAATGAAAATACTCTATCTTCCTTTATTCTCTTCAATTTTTCTTCTTAAGGTGGAACCAGCTAGATCTGGCCATTGTGCTGCTGTCTGTCATGGGCATCACGTTGGAAGAGATTGAAATCAATGCTGCTCTCCCAATTAACCCCACTATCATCCGGATCATGAGGGTGCTGCGTATTGCCCGGGGTGAGAGAGAGAGACACTAGCCAGAGGCAGGGTACATGTGGCCATGGAATGGAACTTGGTGCCATGACTCATTGAGCAGTGGCTGTAGAGTCATGGACTCATCCTGTTCCCAGCCCTGGAGGAGCCTCTATGATGTCCTTTGTCACAACCCAACAGGGATCCTGCTGGGATGTGATGTAGGATATCCTAGAGGATAAGGCTTTCTGTCTCCCTTGGAGGCGAAGGCCTAGAAGGGTGGGCAGGTCATGTGAGTGCTGAACTTTCTCTGTTACTCATTTATGGGGCAAGCATGGCAATGGTATGTGGAGAAAAGGCTGCTAAGCAGGTTGAAGTTTGCACAGGCAGGGGCCTGGATTTTCCTGGTGGTGGCCAAGGTGTGCTAAGCCAGATTAACAGTGATAGCTGGAGGAAGAGAATGTGATGAAGAGGAAAAACAAAGCAGAGGGGCAACTGGAGTGCACATTGGTGGGAAAAAGAACGCTTGGTTAGACTGCCTGTGTGAAGAAGAAGAAGCCCAATAGGCATGGGTGGCAACAGCAGAGTATTTAGTAAAAAAGGATAAGAACTGGAGTAGAAGGAACAACTGGGGTTGTACAGTCAATAGGGAGAAGGGGGAGAAGGGGAAAAATCCGTTTTTTTTGAGGGTATGGGAAGACAGGACATCTATCTTGTACAATTGTCATTAGTAAGTCACACAAAGGACAGACCTTCTGAGCTCAGTCTGAACCACATTTCTCTTGTGCTTATTTTGGCAGTCCTGAAGCTACTGAAGATGGCCACAGGAATGCGAGCACTGCTGGACACAGTTGTTCAAGCCCTGCCACAGGTAAAATGGACCAGCTCCCCAAAAGACCCTCCTTTTCTGTCCCTTTTTTCCAAAGTCTCAGAGATGGTGTCTACTGTGTTGTTCAGACAACTGCCTGAAGGCCATGTCCAGGTTTTCAAGTAATTCAGGGGGATACAGTTCACCTCACATCCCTGTTGTCCAGTGGGTGTAAGAAATAAGGCTTAATTCCTGGATAAGGGCAAATTTCTTCCCATTGTGTCTAGCTAGTGTCTAACTGTTTGCAGTAAGTCCTCAGCTACTTTCTCTCCTCTCCATGAGAAGGGAAGAGTGACTGGCAGCCATTTCAGGAGGAAAGGAAATCTTTGTGTCAGTGTCCCTCTCACCCTTCCTTTTCCCCCCTCTCTTTCACTTGCACTCTCATCACTTCTTTTCTTAGCAAGTGCCTCCCCCTTCCTTCTTTTTCTTCTTTTCTCCTCCTGTATCCCTTTGTGTTTCTGAGCTTCTCATGTATGAGAAGCAGTGACATGCTCTGTTGTGGCTCATGCAGCCGGCAGTTAAGTGACTACTGCAAGACAGCTAGACAGAAGGATTTCATGAGCTGTGAACGGCAGGTGTTCCCAAATGAGATGCTGACATGGTGCTTTACACAGGCTTCAAACCCACTGTGAGTATCCTCCATGACGGATGAGCAGCCAGGGAGTCTGGTTCTGTTCCTTTTAGATTACTGAGAGAGAATTGTTAAGCAAGGAGTAACGGTGCCAAGTGGCTCTACTGATCATACATCAGACCATTCCCCTGACAGGCCCTGAGAAGGCAACTATATTGTGTGGTATCAGAATGCCCAGGCATTTGTTAGTTGATTTATCAGCTAACGTGCCAGTGCTGGTGAGTGATGATGAGCTGAGAATCAATCTGAAACAGCATGAGTAATTACCCAAGGAATTTATTTCTGATATTGGTGCAACAAATACCAATCTGAATTAGAGGAATCTGATGGCAAAAAAGTGAGAGGGGAAACTCTGTGTTGTTTTATGGATCTTGAGCTGTCTGATCTCCCATGCTTTTTATTAAACAATAATTATTTGTGGTTAATAGTAATAATAACAATAATAATAACAATTCATATGTAGCATATAATATATCGTTCAGTATAATTATGGGCTGAGATACACTGGACAATGGAAGGAACAGGAGATTAAGGATGTTCTTATAGCAGGAAGCTTTGGACCAGTAGCATTTATGAGTTCTGGCTCTGCTGCCCCAGACTGGCTCAGTGAAGCTTCTTTGCATCTTGCTCTTGTCCATTCCAGGAACTACACGAGATGATTTTTTTCACACAAGGGTCTGGAATGGAGCAGGTCTTCAGATCCAGCATCTGCATGTCTGTAATGTGTTTATTCTGCAACCCAGATAAATGCACACAGATATTCAGAGCTGGATGAAATAGTATCCAGAAACCCTCAGTAAGAGGACTCAACTTCTTTCCCCAAAATATAGACAATAAATAAGAGAGGAGGAAATATTCATATCCCTGTCATGTAGATGGAGAGTCTGAGTCATCAGATCGTGAAGTGTTTTGCTCAAGAGGGCAAAGAGCACAGTTAGTACCTGTGAGTCCCTACTTCTGGTCCTAGCCACAAACCACAAGTATATTCTTCCATACTTTATAAATTTTGACTTTTCTCTCTCCCATTTTTCTGCAGCTCCTTTGCTAAATAAGTTGGTCAGTCGGGTTTTTTGGAGGTCACTAATACCTGCCACAAAACAAGCAGATGTCTGAAGGTTTGACCCCTAGGTATTTCCTAGGGCCAAGCATCTCTCCAACAGCAAAGCCTATGATCAATGCACTTCCTATTTACTGGCTTTTACTTCCTCCTGTAACAGATTGGCTTTTTTAATAAAGTTGTGTAACAGGGAAAAAAAATCACTTCATAGTTAAATTGTGTAAAAATCCACAATTAACAGGCTAAAATCCACCGGTTTCACTGTTAAAAGAATAAATTCCATGTCCATATTTTACACTGGGTCTTTGGGGGACAATTGCATTATCTGCAATATTATTCTCCTAGATTTATTGGCTTTTCCAAAAGAAGCAGTTTAAAATAAGCTGTCCTTTCCCTTGTGCTTTTTCCTCTTCTTGACCTTTCTTTTTGTTCCTAGAGCACAGACTCACATCACGGATTTTGGCTTGCTAAAGGCATACAAGGCATCTCCAGTTGTCCTGTTTCAACTCCCTTCCTGTCTTTGTTATACTGCAGCAATTCTTAATAGTGAATAGAACTTTAATTTTAAAGAGCCCTTTGGAAATGTAGTTCTTAGCTATGTTTTATGAACTTCTTTTTCTTAATGCTCTGTAGACACAAACCCAGTGCTGTGTGTTCACAGCTTTAACTATGGTGTCCAATTTAGTCATCAGAAATAATTTCTTCTACTGCGTATGTAGGGAGCCAGGATCTGGCAGCCCAGGAGAGTGGGTGGGGTGAATCATTTATTTCTCTCCTGAATTTGGATGTCACAGCAGTTGAAATTACTAAATTAGACTCTTGAAGTGGATGATCCTAACAAAGACCCAGTGACCACATGCATTCAGACCCAAAACTGTTCAGTTTTTCAAAAACACCCACATGTCAGTTAGGTGTT
This sequence comes from Grallaria varia, assembly GCA_013396735.1. Lineage (NCBI taxonomy): Eukaryota > Metazoa > Chordata > Aves > Passeriformes > Formicariidae > Grallaria > Grallaria varia. The sequence continues at coordinate 60,904 of VWZG01001862.1, forward strand.
TAATTTTTCCATTAATTCTTTTGTTCCACCAACACTGCTCACCATTACTGGTGTTTTCTGCTACTATGAAACCTACGTCTTCCAAAACCCACTCCTGTTCCTCACATATAATCTGATTGCCCCACATGCAGGGAGGCAGGAGATTCAGAGACAAGCAGTGATTTGGGAGAGTGAGGACTGGGTGGCAGCGCCCATATTGCTGGTGGCACTGCTGCATTTTTGCATCATTAAGAAGCAATCCTTGCTTGGGGAGGTTTCCCAGCAGCAGCCGCTGAAGGTCCAGAAATCAGACTTTGGCCTATTATTCATGGGATGCAAAGGTGGCTCCGCTTCCTCTCTTGACTCCTTCATTGTCTCCTTTCTTTTCTACCTTCTCTACACACATCTTAAAAATGTGTCTTTACCCTTCTTCCTTCCCACCTGCCTACTCTTCTCACAAGCCTTGATGTAACCTCCACTTTTAGCTGGTGCTTTGCCCTGCCACACTCTTCCAGGTTCATGGCAGGAACTGGTGTGCCTTTGTCCTTGTCTCCAAGGAACACTGTTCTTACACTCTTCACATGATCATATCTTCAAGGGATTTAGGCAGTTTGGAGGGGCATGTGGCATTGCAGGACATGTCTCCATGCTGTGACTCATTGCTTGTCCTTCTCCCAAGCCAAACTGGCTTCACCCTCTGTGTCTCTGCTCCAATGTACTTGTTTTCACCTGTCTCAGAAACTGCATGCTCCATTCAGCTCTGACCAGAGCTTTTGCTGGAGTGGAGGCAACTGGATAAAGAGCATCCTTCAAGTCAGGTGCAACTGGACCCACAATTGATGATTTCCCTAGTGCTGAGCAATAGTTTGGTCGCATTTGTACACTGAAAAGTTGCTGCTGTTCCCTTCAGGCTTTGAAATACAGAAACACTTGCTTGTACAGATGCAATGGGTTTTGGGATAGGCTGACCATCCCATTTGCTTTCAGGTGGGAAACCTTGGACTTCTTTTCATGCTCCTCTTCTTCATCTACGCTGCTCTAGGAGTGGAGCTTTTTGGAAAACTGGGTAAGTCTCAAGCAGGCCATGCTCCTTTGTGAGCTACAGACCTGCTGGTAGAGGTTGCTCAAAATCAGTCCTCTTTGATAAAGGGACTGAATTATTTGATGGACTTTATTCTCTCTTATGCATAAGTGATGTAAGAGGAATTTGCCTTTGAATTTTTGTTGTCCTAATAGTCTAACAAAATAAAAGCAGCCTCTAGTTTCTCTTATCTTCTTACACATTTGATTTTCTTGCATTGTCCTCCTTGACATTGCCTTTAAGATTACAAGGAAATGTTGAGGAAAGTTTATTTACATATTTTGCCATGCAATATTGATCAAGAAGAAAGGCAGCACAATGACATGTTAGGAGGATATCCCTGAGCCCCAGAGTACACTGTGTGATATCCCAGGGCTGAGTCATCGTGGATTTTTCTGTATTGATGGCCAACAGCCAACTTTGGGCAGGGTGCTGATACCGTTGCCTGAGGTCTTCAGGCTGTGAGTTCATGTTGTTGATCTCAGGGCTGGTAGTGTGTCCTCCACTGAGTGCTGCGATCCCCTTTTTTTCAGTATGCAATGATGAGAACCCCTGTGAGGGCATGAGCCGCCACGCCACATTTGAGAACTTCGGGATGGCCTTCCTCACACTTTTCCAGGTGTCCACAGGTGACAACTGGAATGGGATCATGAAGGTAACTAGGCCATTTGGGTAAGGATCTCCTGCTTGTGGTGAGGGAGAAATTCTGATGTGTACCCTGTTTAGCAATGCTTGGGCTTGCAAAGGGAAGAAGCACAGAAGCAGGGTTGATAGATATGGTCCCTGCTTGGTCCAGAGTCTCTCTCCCCACCATGGTTCCTCAAACCTTGGGCTCATCTAGTCCTTGTGACATCTGATTGAGAAAGTGCCAATTTTCCTTGGGAGAAACTTCTTCAAGAAGACTGTCCAGGCTAAGAGGAAATATCCACAGTAGTGAGGTCTGTTTTTAAAGCTGAGCATAGAACATGTGTTGGACATGGCACCCATCTGGAAATCTACCAGGAGAATACAAAATTAATATTTTCTTCCTTCAGAGGACATGGAGGAAGGAAAGTTCTTTTATCCCCTTTAGTGCTTTTGAGTCTGGAGGGGAGAAGGCAGTACCAGACTGCTCATTTTTGGTCTTGCTCACATATATGGGGATACAGTGGTAGCAACATGTGATGTTCTGAAAGTAATTTGTTTCATACACCTTTGGATGTTTTCACACTGAAGCAAACAGCATATGCACAGATAGTGTCCCAGATTCTTCGGGGATCTCATTATCCCAAAGGGTATGGAGTGATAGAAGTGTTTGCCTTGTTCTTTCTGTTGGCATCAGTGTTTTTTTGGCAGAAAGAACAACCAATATTCTATTCTTACTTTAGCTTTTCCTTCCATCATTCCCTCTCAAACCCAACTTCCCCTCAAGGATACTTTGCGTGACTGCAGCCACGATGACCGGAGCTGCCTCAGCAACCTGCAGTTCATCTCCCCACTGTACTTTGTCAGCTTTGTGCTCACAGCCCAGTTTGTCCTCATCAATGTGGTGGTAGCCGTGCTCATGAAACATCTCGACGACAGCAACAAAGAGGCCCAGGAAGATGCAGAGATGGATGCTGAGCTTGAGATGGAAATTGTTCATGGGCTGTGCTCGCGCAAGTCAGGCTCTCTGAATTCGGGACAGGGAAAAGGAGCAGGAAGAGGAGGAGGTGGTGGTAGAACAGGTCCTGAAGGACATCTGTGCATGAGATGTTACTCTCCAGCTCAGGTGAGTACTACCTTTGAGTTTACTAACCAGACTGCAGTAAGTAGCTGTGGGTAGAAGCTGGGCAGCCTAGATGTCTGAGGGCTTAGCAGTAGCAGAGTCTTCCACTTCAGGGTGAGAGGTTTGCTTTCAGCAGTAGACTTTTGAGTTGGTAGCATCATGTAGGGACAAGGCTGTGGCAGCAGTGTGTCCTGTTCATTGTCATCATGGTATACGAACCTAAGGGCCAGCAAAGGAGGGATGGAACAGATTAGCTAAAGATGTGACAGGAGCAAATTTGAGAGGGGAGCTCAAGAGAAGAGTGCAGGGGAAATGGCAGATCAAGAGTGAGGCATTTCAGAAGAGCTGGAAGGGAGGCATGAGCAGTGCTGGGGTGCACTGAAAGTGAGTGAAGACTGTGCCTCATTTTTTTTATTTTTTTTTCCGCATTGAACTCTGGCACCTTTACACAACCTATGGAGCAAGTGTTCCCCCAGTAACCCTGTGCAAGTACCTGCAGAACAAGATGCTGCTCCAGATGAGTCAGGGTGGAGAACCCAGTCCCAAACTCACATGAAACTTTAAAGCAAAAAACTCGACATTCTTAAAATGATCTCTCCCGTCCTCCCCCCCTTTCTTGTCCCCTAGGAGAACTTATGGCTGGACAGTGTCTCTTTAATTATTAAGGACTCCTTCGACGGGGAGTTAATGATCATCGATAACCTATCGGGCTCCGTCTTCCACCATTACTCCTCGCCGGCCATGTGCGAGAAGTGTAACCATGACAAGCAAGAGGTAACCTGCGTACGAGGATGCGTGAGGGGACTCTCCCCCCAAGACCTGCACACCCACACCCACATGCCCACAGGTCATCTGATGTGTGCTCCTGACTGTAGATTGTGTAGACAGTAGAGCTTGTTGACCTGTGTTTGTTGTTTGTTGTGTAGTGCTGATACTGCCTCTAGTACAGGCCTGCCCTACTCAGCCACAGGTGGATGTTTGAGGTGGTGGAAAAGTGAGACATGACAAGACACAGGTTAGGAGGGACTGAAGGACCTGTAGAGAAATGATTATGAAGGCATCCTGGCAGCTGTTGTTGTATTCAATTTGGCAAGAAAAGGATAAGTTTGAGCTCATGTTGTACAGAGGACTCAAAGGATGTCGCTCCAGTAACAGCACTCAGGAGCAATTCAGTGGGAGATTTAAGTGTGTGTTTTGTCCTCGTTTTAAGCATGTGTTTGCTTATTCCTGGTTGAGGTCGATGAACTAAGCACATGTTTAAATGCCTTATTGAATAGAGTCACTGTCTGTGAGCAAGGATTGGTTTGTGGCAAAAAAAAAGTTAATTAGTTTGAGCAAAAACTAAATAAAAATAGGCCCACTGAGAAGGTTTGCTGGCTGACAAATGGGTTGTTGTTAAGAGCAGGACACCAAATGGGTTAGACTTGAGCTTCTAAAGTTGATAGATGTTTTGGAAAACTACTTCCTAAGCTATTAGTCTTTTCAGATTGTGAAACATCAGGGAAAAAGTAGTCTGGGAGGAGATAGGTTATTTCTGAAACTTTATTTCTGAAATAATTGTATTGGATTTAAGTGCTCAAATTTTGTGTGGTCAGACTTGTAGCAGTAGTGTGGCTTATCTGACAGTAAATTGGTACATCAGCAGGCAATCTTCATCCTCTCCTTCCTCATAACTTACTTGGTAAGTTGTTATTGCTGATGAAGGTGCAAGGAAACTTTTAATATGAGTTCTTACTGGCAGATTACTCTATCCCTCGTTGAAGAAAGCAATATTTTGTTTCGCTTCAGATGCCTAGTTCTGATGCTCTAATTTTTTCCCAGTTTTTCAACTATCTGCTCATTCCCAAAGCTTCCCTTTGAAAGTACCAAAGTGCAAATGTTCCTGTCGTTTATCATTATTGCAACACTTCACAAATGGATGCTGCATAAATGCAACTGAATAACTAGTCTTCAATTAACTGCAATTTCCACTGCTTTACTTAAGTCCTTATGTTTAGCAGTTGATGCTCATCTTCCTTTGGAAATGAGATCTAAAGGCCTTCCAGAATGATTACCCCAAAATAAAGTCATTTGCAACTACTTTGCTATATTTGAAAACCTTCCGGTTTTTAGTATCCTGGCCAGGAATGAAGACAATCACACATTTTCTTACCTTTCCAGCAAGAAAACTAGATAGCAAAATCTTAAAGTGCAACCCACAGCCACAGCGAAGAGTTTGATATAATAATCACAATTGAAGAATTATTCTTGGATCATATTTTCTAATAGTTGTTATAGAGCCATAAATCATTTTTCAAAATTGACATTTCAATACATTTTAAATGTAAATTTAAATTATCTATATATGTTAAGATAACTTTAGTAATAAAATGTAGATGTTTTATTTCTGATCATACAAATCAAAACTACAGTCCAGGATTTTAAGTCATGATTGATCATGACCTTCACTATTTCACAGTGAAAAAAACATTGAGGAAATTTCAACAGGAAATCACTATATGGAGTCATAGCTAACATCAGGAATGCAGTAGTCGTTAAATAAGAGTGTACTCTGCTACATCAACCTATTCCAATAGGTATTGTACACACAGACAGAACTGTACAGTCTCAGAAACAATTGACAGCAAGTTATATAAGCAAAACAGTTTTTGTCTAGTTTTCAGTACATGTGTATTAGAAAAAAAACAGTATACTTGCTGTCCACCATATCACCCTTAACTCTGTCCTTGTGACAAAAATCACTTATTAGCCAAAAATGTTCACTCTAATTTCATTGGTAGCTTAACTCATCAAGATGCTGAGCACTGTGGATGGACAAAACATTTAAACATATGCACAAACTTATTAATATATGCTAAGCTTTTCGTGGCATTGAGCAGAAGTGCTCAGTGCCTTTCCCAGTTACGCTTCTGACACTTTATTTTCAAACAAATTATTTGTACAATTAAGAATTTTTCTAATCATGGGTCTGTTTATAAAGCTTTGTAATGTCTTCAACTGGTTATTTTCTGAGGGATATGTGTGCGTGATTCAGTGTCTCAAGTTGATGTTCCTGGCATTTTTCATGGATTTTGATCTAGTGAACAGTCCCTTCTCCTGCCACTGTAATTTTAAAATATTTTTTGCTCCCCATCTCTCATCAGGTGATTTTAAAGTATTCTACAGTAAAAGAAGCAGTAAGGACAAAATGTCCTTTTTTCAGGGTGCTAACCTCTTTTTTTGTCATTGCTATCATTTCATTCTCGGGATGGTTGATGGACATCTATTTATTGTTGGTAGACGTGTCTTTAAGTACTGGTAGGAGTTTGTCAGGGAGCACCACTGAAATGTGTTTCCACATCTGCAGTTTATCTATTCAAGACTTTTTTGATCATGGGGGTTTTTTTGTGTAGATCTTGAGGTGGCCAGAATTTGCAAGCAAGAAGTTGAGTGACAGACTATTCTGGCTTTTGTTGAAATCCTTTTTTATGGATGGAGAAGGTAGTCACAGATGTTACCATGTTTCATGTTCATGTCTTTAAAGGGACAGCTGTAAGGCTTTTCTGGTGTAACAACCTCTTAGTCGAGTAATAGATGAGTACACACATTAAGTGGGACTGAATGAAGACTGTTTCTCTACACAAGTCATTGGTGACTGGTGGTTGTGTAGTGTGCTTGATATAAGGTCATTGTGGACTCTCTGTGTGTTGGTGCTCTGAGCAGCAGTTGTTGGTGTTGGGCTCTCTTCATGGTGGAACAGCACCGTGTGCCTGTGTCAGAATACCTCAAATAAGGATGTAATTTGTGCCCTTTGTTTAAATCCTGCCCTGGTTTTCCATCCTGTTTGTTTAAAGTGCATTATCCCTCAGATGGAGACCTCTTCCACTCTCCGGCATTGGCACAAGCCACTAAACTTCCAGCTCAAAAGAGTCTTCTCTCCAAATGCTTCACCTGCTGTCACAGCACAAAAGCTGTACCTGCCTCTTGCAAACACAAACACATGGCCAGAAAGGTACACGGCCAGGAAGCAAGCTGTCCTCATTGAGACAACCCAGAATATAGCTATCAAGAGTTACCTGCTGTTAGTGTGAACTGGTGGGACTCTAGAGACCAGTGACAGAAATCCAACCACAGGAAGGACAGAGCAACTGCTTAGTCTAGTAGGAAATGGAGATGCTTTTCAGGCATTGTGAGAAAGAGCTGTCAGGCATAGGGGGTTTCAAAGCTTGGAGGAAAGAGGATGGGAGAGGGGTACGTGTAGTATGAAACAGTCCAAAACATTAAGCAAAGTCAGGCACGGGACTGGAGCAGAAGAATAAGAAAGATGCAGTGGTCAGACTTGTTTTCAGAAAGCAAGAGAGTGCAAGTAGGAGTAGGTAGGAGGAGTGAGTTTAGGACTGGAGAGCAGAATGGGAGATGATGGTTTTAGGTGAGGTCTTGGGTAGGTTAGAGGGGAGGGAAAAGAGGGAAGACCCAGGAGAGCTGGAGGGAAACAGGGTTTCAGTAATGAAGGTAAGACAATCTGAAACGCATGATACTGGCATGTACTGCAAGAGGCATGACTATCCCTGGAATGAAAGCACCTTCATGTTTAAGCAGGGCTGTCTGTGATGCTTTCAGAGAGAGGGGCTCACTCATCCCTCAGCAGAGCAGGCCACCTTGTCACTGGCCTGAGGGAGCCCTCTGCCTGCCTGGCTTTACTTGCAGGGCCTTGGGCCAACTGTATTGCTGTGACAAGTTCAGGACTCGTTCCTCCAGTTCTGGCACTGGAGAAGCATGGACTGGTGGTGGGCTGCTTGCAGATCGTATGTTCAACCTTCCTTAAAAAGTGAATTCTCCTGCCCAGCCCAGGTCTGGGTTAGGCAGTTCCTGATGTAACCAAGGAATATAACCTAAAATTGATCTTGGATCTACAGGCTCTCACTTATCCACCATGAACAGTGTGACTGCTTGAAATGTGGATGCCAAGCATGACCTGTGATAGCTCCTTTCCCTTCCTGCAGGTCCAGCTGGCTGAAATGGAAGTGTTATCCCTCAACTCAGACAAGTCCTCTTCCATCCTTCTAGGAGATGAGTCAGACAATCGAAACACTTCTCAGCCTAGTCCTAAGGAAATCAAGGTCAGCCCCAGGTGGTCATGGCCATGTTACACCATACGCTGTATCTATGCCCCTGCTCATTTCAAGTGCTCTGTATTCATCCAGGTGTCCCTGCTGAGGAATATAATTCTGGTCATTTTTCAAGAGCTTCTCTATAGAGACATACCGTGGAGAAGGATTTGAGGAGAACAAAAGGATTTATCTTTCTGAAAGTTCTCTTCACTACTGTTAATAATGTCTTCTGAATGAGTCTCTATTTAGGGGTTTGGGGTGGGCAAACTGAGCACCTCTTAGCTAGCCTGAAGTTATTATCAGAATCCGCTCGTTTAAAGACTTTGACAAGTGTGCTCTGCCAGCTGCCATTAAATTTCACAAGGTTTTGTCCTCACTGATTTTTACCAGCAGGATGGCCAGGACAGCCCTGACTCCAGTGGGGCAGACAATCTTGGGGAATGTCTGCTCCCAATATCCAGTGAGGATGGCTCTGCAAACCTGGACCGTTACCTGTGTGAAATGGAAAACACTCCTTTCCACTCAGTCCAGTCTTGGCTAAAGCATGAAAGTACCAAAGGTGAGCACAGTTCTTATCACTCTCCAGGTCTGCTGAAAGTGTGGGTTGGTTCATTCTGCCTCCCCTCTGCCAGGAATGGAGTTAATATGACATGGGGTTACACTAACCAGCAACTAGCTTTCAGTTTGCTGGTCTTCAGGAATTGTGTGAGGAGCAGTTCCTTCTTTAGCTGCTAGATCTTTTATCTTCCTTCAGACATGACTATGTGACATACTGTAAAAGAGCTGAACCCCATTCACAGTAGTGTGCCCGTGCATGGTCAGAGAAGAGTGGGGACAGATTCCCTTGACATGCCAAGCTGGATGAATTGTGCACACTCAGCACAGTAAAACACTGCTGTCCCCAACACCAGGCACAACTTCAGGGAACATATAACATATCTGTCCTTGGTGGAAATGCGCCAGGTCTACTCTTGAACATGCTCTGGTCTCCTGTGGTCCCCAGGTTTCCCAAACCACCACTTTATTTACCTCCCTTCGTCCCTCCCTTCATCTGGAGTGAAAATCCTTTGGCAATGATACATACTTTGTGAGAACAACAGCAGGGGCAAGCTGGGCTGTTACTTCATGACTCTGAGCTCTGTTAGGCCTTCTGAGTCTGGTGCAGGTTTTTGCGCAAGAAGTGGGATCCATGTTCTCAATACCAGACTGAGGTTTCTTGGTCAGGTGTCACTGAATGTCCTTTGTACAGTGGACTTGAAGATTCTCAGTGTAATAACACCAAAGGCACCAAATCAAATCAGAGGACTCAAACTTATTTTTTTTTCTATTTCTGTTCTCTTCCCCTTTCTTTGATGCTCTGTCAGTCCCTCCCGGCCCCTTCTCTCCAGGTGCATCTTGCCCTCAGTTACCTGTACCAGCAGAATTTTTCCACCCAGCCATCTCTGCCACCCAAACAGGACCTGAGAAGGTCTCCAGTCCACACAACCTTCCTAAGATCTCTCTGCAAGGCTCATGGGCATCGCTGAGATCTCCAAGTGTGAACTGTTCACTTCTTCATCAGGTGAGGAACCCTGCTTCCCTCTGCTAGAAAACCTCCATTTTCACGTCACACCTAAGCAGAGGGGCTGAATGAGGAGGAGGACAAAGGAAAGAGAGAGGCAGCTGTGGTTATGGGCTAGGTAAACCTGGATCTGTTGGAGGAGCACAGTGGACTGCGGAATGGAGGAAGGTTGGGGGAGAAGAGAGGGTGGTATAGGCAAAGGGTGTTGTACAGCTCTCACCCCATCAAGTCATATTTCTTCTGCTTCAGATCAACAAATAGTTTGACAGCTGCAGTGAGCCCCACATGAAGATGAAATCACATCACTTTGTAGCTCTCTCTTGGGTCCCTGGCACTGAGTGTGCTGCAGACACCTGTGTGCACAGCAGCCATGGAGTGAGCCAGGGAGATGAATGCTGCACAGCCTCCTCAGGTCCTCTTAGCACCATGACTCCAAATTACACACCTTCTTGACTGGAACAGGCTGCACCCCACCTGCATCCTCCACAGCCCCTAGTGCCACATCCACACACTGTGTCCCTAAGCTCACTCTTTTCCCCTGCCCACTTAGCTCTCACATCCCAGAAAGGTGCTATCTCTTTCTGAAAAAGCAGCTATTTCTCACTAATGAAAGAGAAGAATAAAAGAGTTGGATGAAGATCAAGTGTCTCTGAAGAGCAGAGAAGGCAGAGATGAAAGGCCAGCAGAGATTCCCTGGTACTGTTCTTGGAAGATACTCCATGAACAGGGACATTCCATTCCAGACAAACGAAAAAATAAAATCAGATATTATCCAGCTATATGTGACTGATATTCTTGGTTCAAATATAAATGTGCGTAAATTCAGCAAAGAAAAATTAAGCCTTGATCTGAGACCACCGAGTTGTCGCAGTATTGAAACTTCTGGTGTAAGTTAAAACACAAAGAGCTCTGGAGGTGGCATACCACTGGGACAAATTCTTGTAAAGGAGAAATTGGTAAAATTCTGATTATGTGATGCAGACTCTGTTGAATAACTGTGGTTCAGGAGACTGCTTCCTGTCCTACATGTATTATTCCCAGTGCAGTGTCTCAGTGATGATCTTATAGTGCAGACCAATTTCCTAGAAACAACTGAAATGCAGGTTAAATAACTGAGCCCTGATACAAAGAAATTAAGGCTGTTTTTTCTTCCTGCTGGAAGGCGACCCCACCTTTCTGCTCTAAATGCTATCACTGCTGCTAGTGCAGGTCAGAAGAACCATGAGGCCTCTTTTCTCTCCCCAGGTATATTTTATTTTTTCAATGAGTGGAGGTCTATGTACTGAATTCCCCTGATGCCTGCCCAGCTGATAGTTTTGATGTGTTCACAGCCTGTGTGGCAGGTTTATAGGGAAGCCATGAGTGAAGACCCATGGGGAACCTCTGCTCCACTGCCCCCTGGACTATCAGTGCTCAGGAGGAGCATAGTGGCAGAGGCTGCAGAGCTTACAACTCCCCCGCGTCCCTTCCTTTTGGTGGAGCACTTCACATGGGAGGGCTAGATTCATCCTGGAGTAGAATTAAATGAGTTCAAAATATTGAAACCTTTCCTCCTCCTTACCTGGAAGAAAATCCCCTGGGCAAGCTACATGGCTGGTGCTCTCTAGTATTGCTCCAGTGATTTAGAGCTGTCCTCACCAGCAGATGAGTGAGAGAGGAATCAAAGCTTATCCTCTTTCCTGTGGTTTATTTTCACACCTCAAAGTACTCCCAAAACAAATAAGGCACAGTCTCTTGCCCACTCTGCTTCCTGAGAACTATGTTTTCATATTGCTGCTCCCCAGACGCCCGAGAGTGACACCTCGCTGGACAGCCGGAGCAGCAGCTCAGCAGGCAGCCTGCAGACCATGCTGGAGGACAGCCTCAACCTCAGCGACTCTCCCCAGTGCACCCTGGACCTGCCGGTGGCTCTGTGTCCCATGCCAGCTGCGGGCAGCCAAAGACCCCTGGCAGCGCCCCTCTCCCCTGCCTCCCGCCGCCGAAGCCTGCGGGGCCGGGGGCTCTTCAACCTGCGAAGCATGTGTCGGCACCAACGCAGCCACAGCAGCGGCGGGAGCACCAGTCCTGGCTGCACCCACCACGACTCCATGGACCCCTCTGATGAGGAGGGGGCAGGCAGCAGCCTGCGCGGGGGTGGCAACAACAGCGAGCCCTCAGAGACCCTCAGCAGCCTCTCACTGACCTCCCTCTTCTCGCCCCCCCCACTGGGGCTGACCGTAGTGAAGAAGTGCAGCAGCACCAGCAGCCTCCACCCCAGCCCCTCGCCCCGCCGCCCCGCCGCCCACCACGCCAAGCCCTTCTACACCGTTGACCCCCAGGGTTTCCTCTCGATGCCCTCCTGGGTGACGGACTTCTGCAAGGACACCCCCTCACCCAGGGAAGGAGAGGAGCCAGACGGCCCCGGCAGACTGGGGACAGGGGACCGCAGCTCCCCGCTCCCTTCGGAGTTGGAGCTGGGTGATGGAGTCAGCAAGAGAAACAGATGAGGGTCCTTGAGGTGCAGGGAGAGAGCTTTCAGCTGCTGGTACGGGGAGCATGTTTCACTAGCTTCTCCCCAGCAGCAATTCCAAAGGATTTGCAAGAAGAAGAAACAGGCAAACAAAAATTTATAAATATATATATATACGCAAATATATATATATAAAAATAAATAAATACTCTGGTACAGTACCTCAGAGGGGTGGGAGAGTGCAAGCAATACGGGAACAGTCCTGCCTAAGGGCAAGACCTGGACCATCACCACAGAGACTATAGTGACAAGAAAAGGCCATGGGGCTGGTAGGGACAGGCCCCTCCAGCCAGGTGACTGCCACGTGGCAGCTGTTTAGTTATATACATACACATATATAGAGAGATTGATTTATTTATTTTTTTTACCAAGAGATTATGAATTTCAGAAAGCACTAAGGAGGAACAAGGGAAAGGAGATGAAGGAGCTGCTACATCAAACAGGCATGGTTGGGGGCAATGGGAAGGGAAGTAGGGTGAGCAGCAAGGGAAGAGCATCTGGGTCTTGCCTTGCCTGTTTCTGGGAACTTCCTTATTGTCCATGCTTCCATTTCAAAAATTGTGGGCCAGATCTCAAGGGAAGAGTAAATTGGCACAACCTGTTTGTGTGCTGTTGGTGTAAAGCAGCAGACCTCTGGCTTGAGAGGGATTCACACTTATATGCAGCAGGTATAAATCTGGCCCCAGCAGTAGGGAAATGCAAACAGCAATGGAGAACGGGAAACGTTTTGAGGTGAAAAGCCTTGCTTTGAAGGGAATGTGTGAACACAACAGGCATGATCATGGGAGGAGGGGATGGAGGCTACATGGCATATTTTTGTTGTTATCTTGTTTGTTTTGTCTTGTCTTTTTCATTTTTCCAAAGAAATTACAAGGCTCAAGGGGAAATTTGAAGTGGGAGAGGCAGTATGGAAGGGAAGTGGGAGGTAAAAAGGGGATAGGAAATCGAACTTTTCCCCCTTTCATTTACAGTAATCGTGATATTTTATTTTAGAAGCCCAAAGGTGCAAAAATCAACCCTAGAAAAACCTATCTGTTATTTTTATATCTATAGCTATATATATTAAAAGCAAACAAAAACTAGAATATTAAAAAATACATAAAAGCAAAAGGGGCTTTAACAACACAAAACACAGTCGTTCCCCTGTCCGAGGGCTAGCTCTGTTGCAGGTTTCAGTGAGAAGACCCTACAAGAACATTCTCAGCTCAGTGGTGACTCTGCCTGCTCTCCAGCATCATCCTTTGGCGTTTTCCTGATTTGCATCACTGTAGCTGAGACCAGAGTCCTGCTCACTGCCAACTGCGGACATGGAGAGCAGGGAATACTGGGGGGGGCGGTGTGCACAATTGTAATGTGTTGTGTCCAGGCTAACTGGCTCACCACCTGGAGAGAGAGGTGAGAGAGACCAGGAGAACTCCTCGTCTCTGCCTTGCAGGGCAGTGTGAGTGAAGAGGGCTGCAGTTTGGAGGGCATGGGCAGATCAACTCCTCAAACCATGACCTGCCTCAGGATCCAGGATTCAATCCAGCGAACACAATCCTCTCCCAATATAGTTGCAGCAAGGCCTCCAGGGGGTGTATCCCTCCTTGCTTTTCCAGAGGTACAACCACGCAAGTCACCTTGCTGGCAGGGCCAGCCGGATCTCCTCCTCCACCAACTCCAAGGTTTTGTACCCTGCCCAGATTTTCAGGTGGGTAGGAAAACCAGACACCCGAGGGGAATGAAGAATTTCAGATGTCAGCTACCACTTCAGGGAAGTTCCACTATGGTGTGTCAGAGAAGACAGTGTGAGAAGGGCAGTGGTGGCAGGATAGCAGCCCAGTGGAGATGGGAATGTTTGGAGGCTGGTGTGCTGAGAAGGAACAGACTCCCTGCTTTTTTTTTTTCTGTCAGACCAAGAGGGCCCCTGCAGCCCTGACAGAGGTCTCCCAGCTGGCATACAAAGCATTGTGAAGTGGGCAGAACAAAGCAGATGTTCTGATTTTCTTGTGACCTGTCTGACTTTAAAGCAGCTGCTGCAAACTGGAGCTGTAAACAGGAAGAACATCAAATGGGACCTACAGTCAGGAAAAGGATAATTACTCTGTGAACTTAATTTATTTGCTGAAAGGAGTGTTTGCTGTGTTGCAAGGGTGCATGCTGACTGCAGGGAGGTTAGACCTGTAAGGAGAGGCCAGGAGAGCCTGGGTCCTTGTTCTTGCAGAAAGGATGCAAGTCTAAATTTATTAAAGCAATAATAAGGGTCTTTAAATGCTTTTTTTGCACTGGTGGTTTTTTGTGTGAGTTGCTCCTGCTGTATTATTCTGTGGGCAGAGAGGAGGGACAAGACACATTCTTTCACATCCTCAGGGAAGGAGGGAAGTCTCTCCCCAAATGGCTGAACACTGAACTTGGGTTGCAGGAGGCTTAGACCCAAACCCAGCACTTCTTTGAAGCCAGAGGTAGGTCTTATCAAAAGAACCCAAACAGTTGAAACCCATACACCCAAGACATTTAAAGGCAGAGTGTTTTCCTGGACGGTGACTATGAGGGGACATGGAGGTGGGACTCTGAGCTGTCCTGGCAGGCATGTGGGCTGTGAAGAGTTTCAATGGAGAAATGGGAGAAAGGTGAGAGATCAGTGCAGTGCTAGAAACTATCCCAATATCTGATTATGAGAGAAGTATGGCTTGCACTTGGAATGGCTTGGAGGGAAGAAGGGTGGAAAGATGATGGTGGTGGCCTCATGGAGTGACTACAGCCCCTAGGATGGATGCTCTCTCAGCTTATTCTTGCAGGGAAAAACATTTTTGTTTTGCCTGTGGTTTGGGGTTCACAGCAGTCATTTCGCTGTGCAAGTTGTCTCCCCTTCACCTCCCAGCAGGGTCATGCCACTTCTCCCACCTCTCTGTAAAAGGGCTTTTACCCTTTGCCGTGTAACTCGAGCAAAAGGATTCTGGCTTAGGAAGGAGATTACCATGGAAACAGAAGACTAGGATATCTTTAGAGACTTTTTTGTCTCTTTCTTTTAATTATTTACTAACTGTTTGGAGGAAGCAGAATACTAAACTCCAGCAAACTCTGTTTTTTTGCTGGGTATTTCTGTGGCAGGGCAGGTTTTATAGTTTCTTCTAGCAAGACCTGCCTTTCCCAGCCATGCCTGGCTGTTGGCACACAGAAAAACCTCTGTCATCACCCACCCACCTCCCAGACAACAATTGAGGGTAGCCCAGGATTTGCCCAAGCATCTTTTCAGCCTCCTGTGCTCCCCACTTCCTACTGGGGACTGTATCGCAGGCAGTCCCTGCCAGGAGGTTCTTTGCTGTCAGCAGCCTGATATCACTCTTTTGTCCTGCTGTCTCACTACCCTTTTGCCCACCTCTCCCCAACGTCTGCCACTGAAAGCAGTCCCTCTCCCTGCTCAAACCTGAGCTCCTCCTTGAGCTCGCACATTGCTGCCGTGTACTGCTCTCACTGCTGCTCTACCAAGCAAGGTGTATTTATCTCTTTTCATCTTGTCTCACCAGGTGGTTCCTTTACCTCTTTTAAAAATTTATCCCAGTCTTTAAACTCTCCCTGTAAATTTTCCTCTCTCACTGTGACCTCTGGGCCTGTTGGTGCTGTCTATTGCAGCTGCAGACCAGCACCCATCCTAGGGCTTCCCACCTTCTCTTGCACATGGAATCCACGACTACTCCAACTTGTCCATGGAAAACACACCTGTACTTAGTATTTCTTCTGCACCCAGAACTGACAGCATAGCCAAATGAGTGAAGCATGCCACGAGGTGTGCTTCTTATAGCTTCTCTATCTTCATCTGTCTTCCTTACTACTACTGAAAGTTCCATCAGAAGTTAGGTATATAGGAATCAACTGCCATTGTGACCACTATTTACTTTCATAGAAAGCTGGCAGTGTGATGCATTTGTATTTCTGGGGTTGTTTTGGGGAAGAGTTGGTTGTTTCTTTTTTTTTGTTTTGGGGATTTTTCTGAGGCTAGGTCCTGTAAAGGACTGAATACCACACCAGCCTTCTGTGAAATTAATGAGTTGAGCAAGACTAGGGGGAGAGGGAAATAGAAAAAGTTACTGACCAGGAAAATAATTTTTCAGACAGGAGAAACATAAAGCAGAAATCCTTGAAGTGTTCAAAGAGTTTGATTTTTTACTTTTCCTGCTTGCTGAGAATGAAAGGATTCCCACCAAAATGGGTCTCATGTCCAAAAGGCTCCCGCAGGGCACCACAGAGGCACTGTGTTCTAGTTGGGCTGTGGTGACTGAATCCCTGAGACCCCAGGCCAGTTATCCACCCCAGAGGGCACAGAAGAGCAGTCCCCAGGCAGTGAGGTGCCCACAGGAGATGTGCCCTGTACACACAGAGTGCAATGAAGGCAAAAGTCATCATAATACCAGCTCAGGAGCAGAGACTTAATTTTAGCCAATATAACTAAAAACACAGCATTTGTTATGGAAGATAAAGTGGGTAAGCAGCTTCAGTTTACTTGTTTTTATCACAAGAATTTCAGAGAGAAGAAAAAAATTAAACCCTGCTGATTTTTTAACTAGCCAACATACAAAATACATGCACCCTGTAGGAAGAGCTTGGTACTTTGCAAAGTCAGGCATCGGGATGCGTGCCACCCAGTTCAGTTTATCTGCATGTGACTTGACTTTCCAAGTATCCCCTTCCCAAGTCTTCATGAATACTTTATTTTATGAAATCCCTTGGTAGGGACTGGTTTCCAGTAGGAACTCACTACCTCCATATCTTCAAGTTATCACTCATTTCTTCCATCTCATTTAGATATATATATTTCTTCTCTAGAACTTTTCCTTCGTCTGCATATTTCCAAGCCCCTCGTTTGCATCTACTAAGATCCTGCAACACTTTGAGCAGGAGCTGGCAATCTGCTCTTCACTATTTATGCCTCCGGCCACTTCTAGAGCAGATGTGCTTAATTTACAAGTAAGGAGTGCTCACCCCCACCAAAACCAGCATACCAGACTGTTTTGCAGCATGCCTCTGCTTTTGCTCCAACATTAGCTGCAGCAATAAGGGCTCTGCCCTTCCCTTTATGCCAGGAATGGGATTGCACAGGTGAACCTTATGGCTGGGTTCATTCTCAGCCTCACGTTGCATGTCAGCAGAGCTGCTGAGCGTCTTTTGAGCTCATGACATTAGTAAGAGCAGGGAGGACTCTGCCACTCATGAAGTTGCACCAGTGAGCAGCTGGGCTGTTGCCATGTAAAGCACAGCCTGCTCCAGCTCACACTTCCCCTTTGCTGTGCAGTACTGTGGGCATGGAGGAATACAAATCTTTTTCCTTAGTATTGTCTGTAAGTCACCAAAGTCAGAAATACAGCTCTCCCTGTGTCTCATGGTCCATGGAGCAGAATGATAGGAGTGAGAGAGGCACTGTTTCTCCAAGGACATTTTCCTGAATACCAGAGCATTTAACCCTCTGTCTAATGCTGCTTTAATTATCAGTATTATTTTGGAAAGCTTTGAAAGGTGCTGTAGCTTCATTTTGGGGTTTTGAGGGATTTTTTGTTTCTGGTTACTGCAGCAGCATCGGTGCCCACAGTGCACCAGGCAAAACAAAGCAGCTCCTCCTGCAGCTCTTCCCCTCTCTGTCCTCCAGCTTACTCATCCTGAATGAAATTTTTGTACTGCAAGCTACATGCTTGTGCTGACCACAGTGCAGTGGGATTTGTCATTGCCTTGCTGCCACAATTTTCTTTCTCTTCTGTGCTTTCTTATGACTGCTGCTAAGGGAATAGCACTGTTCCTTCACAGAGTCTGTCAGGGCGTCTCCAAAGAGGGGGCTAGCAACCCCCCAGCAAAAACAGGCAGGGCAGCCGCCCCTCCTTCAGTCAGAAACACTCATACAAGCTCAGATGCTGCCTCAAACCAAATTGTCAGCGATACCATAGGATGTGCGGGTGGCAGTCTGAAGCCAAAATATTTTCCCGTAAAACATCTTAAATCCAAGCTTTTGTTCTTACATTGAAAAGTGCCTTCTTAGGGAGAGAGCCACCCACTCAAAAGCAGAAGTCTCATTCGAGAATCCAAGGTATGTGGTCCAATTACAGGCAGGTATTTCTATTACCTTGCAAGTTCTTGGTATAAGCCTTGCTCTCAAGCTATCAGAACTTTGTAGATGAAGTATCAGGAGTCCCTTGGATGCCCTCGGTCTCCGAAAAAAGATGCAAATAGGGTAGGCTGTATCAGGTGGGCTTTCCTCTAAAACTACCACTGTCACCCTTAGCTGCATCTGATAATGGCTAGTCTGATAAAAAGGAAAGCAGATGACCCCATTTCTCCTTTCAATTACAATGGTTAATTTATATTTTCACACGCTTCTTCTTACACCTCCTTATCTGAACCGTATGAAGGGTTTGTTTCAATATTTGATCCATGCACAGAAATCATACACACATTGAAGATAATAATATATATTTCTAAGAAAAAAGCAGAGTGCAGTGTAAGTGGGATGATGTGGTCTTTTATCCACATCATCCCACATTGTGGGTATAGTCCTTCTGTATACACACAACTGCCCCCTCCCCTCGTATGTTTATATTTCTTGGCGCAGATTTTTGAGATTACATTCCATTGACTGTAGAGTTAATAACACGTAAGAGACTGTTAATCGTCATTGGCCACTGATTAGTTTCTGCTGTTTTTGTAAGCCCAAGCACAGGAAATAAATCAGGAAGGGAAAGAAAAAAAAAAAAAGAAACTAACAACGAACATGGCATTGAATTAAAAAAAGAAAAAAAAGAGAGAGACTATTCTGAAAATACCTCAGTGTCTGCTCAATGTTTATTCCTGGGCTTCCATAGTCACTGATGCATTCTCTGTGTGTGTGGGCATAGGCATATACCTGTTTCAGGGTGGCTGTGGCTTATAACCAAACCTCCCACTAGTCTCTGTGTTCAAGGATATATTAAAGCAGAAAACAGCCCAAACTGCTGACATGGAACACTGCTCACCAGCAACTCCCACAGCACGGAGAGAGCCAATGTCTGGGCAACTCTGTCTGCAAGGAGCTGCAGAGGTCTCTGCTTGCTCCTGAGCGGCGAGCCCACTCCAGCCATGCACTGGAGTAAGGGGCAACCTCAAAGAGCCTGAGGGGCTGGGCACAGCTCAGCCTAAACCCGTGGTAGTCATCACCTGGGGAACCAGTGGGGGAACCAATGTCTGTGGACATGGGAAATGGGCACTGGGGCTGGTGGGGAGCTGGAGCAGATCACAGAGTGGGGTACGCAGGAACCTGGGGCAGTTGGAACCACCACATGTGTGCGTATACACACTGCAGGGGACCACTGGGACCCTCCCTGCATCATGTACATTGCTACTCCTGTTGAATCTGCAATTCAGGACTTGAACTGTGGTACTTCAGAATCAGTGATTTGCTTGGGAACCCAAAATGGTCACAGGTGCATGTCAAAACATATTGAAATACTCCCCTGTTTGGGCAAGGATGTTCTGGCACCTACACAAGGGAGGCCAGGGAAAAAGCAGCTTTCTCTGTGGCAGAAACCACCTGCATGCAGAGCCCTGGCTGGTGCAGTCACCCCTGCACTGATCACATTACTGGAAAGCTGGTTACCTGAGCATTGCTCATACATAGGGTTTGCAGATGACAATGGAGACAGCACCAGCAGAGAGAAGGAACCAGGAACCCCAACATCCTGGAGCCTGTTTGAAGTCTGACCTATAAATTGGAATTTTGCTTTCATTTCTGGGTACCGCTGATATGGGCACCTCTAAACAGCCAAAAATCTCATGACAAAGCAAAGGTGCCTGTGCAGCTGCTGGTTTTACAACAGGAGTCAAGCTCAGGGCTCTGGAACCTGCTCCAGAGTGATCCCTCTGGGCCTCATCTATACTCTTACTCAGTGACCACTACAGTGACAGATCCATTCACCTCCATCCCAGCTAACTCCAACACCCCAATCTGGTGTTGGCTAAACCCTGGGACTGGAGGAACTGACTCCTTCCCAACCTGACTGGTGAACCAACAGCTTTTCCTTTTGGGCTGGTACGGACACAGCATTTTAATATCTATTTGTGTCCAAGCAGCCTAGGTAACAAAGAGGTGAGAAGATCTGTGGGGAATTTGCCTTAATGATGGAGAAAAACAGTGAAGGGGTTGGAGAAGATTGGATTTCTGGCTTGAGACAGATGATTCACCTGGAGGGACACTCCGAGGTTGCAGGTTTCTTTCCTCCAGCCTCACCCTTGCTTTGCTGCTGCATTTTTCTGCTCTGTAAATGCTACAGGAATCAATGCAGTAGCTAAGGTGGCGCTTTTGACATTTGAGGGAGGGTTATCTTAGAAGTGAGTGTATAAATCTGCTTCATCAAAAGACCAGAATTGAAAAGCAGATGCCACCTTGCAGCCCTTGCCTGACTGGGATTTCCTGGTGGCAGCCTCAGAGGGAGAGGCGCCCTGTGTGCAGGAAGCTATGGGGCTGTTGCAACATTGGACAGGTCCAAGCATTCACACAGGGAGGAAAAGAGGCAGCCTGGCTGGTTGTGTTGTTTGCTTTGCATGGATGATGATGCAGTGGTATCATTTTCACACTAAATGCTAATTTTCTGCTTTGCTGGCCTCAGAATCGTCTACATACATATCCTTCATTGCTGCAATTAAAGGGCTGGGTGCTCGAGCTGCTGCACTTGCAATGAATGTGATTTTAATCGATGTGCATGGGAGAGGAGGAATGTGATTGCCTTACTGTTGCTGCAAGAGCACATGAGAGCCCATAACGGGTAGGAGAGCCCCTATCCTGGTATATGTGTACATCAGCTCCAGCCCCATAATGGACTGGGGAATACAGATTTGCCACATCATTCACTTCTCCATCTGGGGAGTGCAGGTTTGCCACATCTTCCGCTTCTCCATCTGGTCAGGAATTGCTGTGCAACTTCAGCAAAACACTGGAACAAATCACCTTCTCCCCTGCCTCATGTTTATACCCTGTGATACCATGCTCAAAGGTGCCATACATGGCACTGAGGTCCCCAGCCGATTGTGAGGCATCCCTTGCCTGTCCCCTCCAATGGGAAGGCAGGGCAGAAGGAGAGGGCCACACTGCACGTGTAAGATTCCTAGGTGTGCCCGCAGAGAGAAGGAGGAAATTACATATGTCCCTGCTGTGAGACAACATCGGAGATTCCTCTGCACAGGTGGGCAGAAGAGGCTATTTGTCAAAGTGCCAGGGAAGATATTAGCGTGTAAGTACTTAAGCATTTACACTGTTTGCCTAAATCATAAATCTTGTGCTGCTGGATGTGCTCACAGATCCCCTCTGCCTCTCCAGCTGGCTTAGATGTCCCTCCAAAGGGGAATACAGGTCGTCACTTGAATCCTTGCTGCTTTGCTTTCCCTCCATGTGGCTCAGTGACCATATTTGTGGGGAGCAGATCACCCTACTGGGGTCCCCATCAGAGCTGTACATCTCCCTGCTGCAGTCACAGCACTGAGGGAGTCACAGCAGGTGGCATGGACAAAAACCCACTGAGAGGTGGAGTGGAAAGGGGTGCTGGGGCTTCTCTCATTTTGTGTCCCATGTCAAGGGATTTCTACATGCAGGGGCATCTTCAGGAAAGGAACATCTAGGGAGAGACCAAATTCCGGTAAATACTGCAGGAGGCAGTGGGAGGGAAACAGGGGGTAACTGTTTCTGGGGCAGAGACAAGCTTCCTAGGTCATCATTTCAGCTTCTCCTTGAATGTACCTCAATACCTTCTTACAATTCCCTCTCCTCTTTTGATCCCTTTCTCTCCTAGGCTCATGCATTCAGCTCCACGGAGGGCAGTCATAAGTCCCTCTCCTCTGATGTAGGGGCTGCGTGTGCAGGTCGGTCTCCTTGAGCCATTTGGGTCTCTCAGCATGGGGACTTGTGGTTTTTAGGCCCCTTTCAAGTTCAGGAGTCAGTCAAGTTCAGTCTCAATGCCTGAGATGAACATCTATGCTGAGCCAACTCCCCCAGTCCCACCCCCAGCTTACAGCAGCACTTCTGCTACATCCTCTGTCAAAGGGACTCATGCATGCCCCCTTCAGGAACTTTTAGGGTCCTAGTGCTGTCCCACCCATAGGAAGGACCCCATGTCCCCTCACAGCCCATCCCACATTGCAAATGCTAAAAGGCAGGAAGGAATGTGGGAATACACATACTCCTTCTCCGACTACTCCCAGTAGTTTTGAGCATTCAAATGTCCTGAGAAGAAACCTTTCTGTTCATGCTGCCTCTGAGCACTGGGAATGGAGAAGGAGAAGTTAGCTAATCAGTGCTGGCTGTGTGTGGTACATGCCCAGGAACCAGCTCAGGACACGCCAGTGTCCCAAGTCATTGACACCGGGTGAAGAGGCAGTGCCAGGTGTCAGGCAGGGATGTACTCAGCCCACAGGGTTGTGGACCACTGGGGACTCTGAAGACAAACCTGAGCTTGCTTTAATATAGGTAATCCAGTCACTTAATTGTGAAACAGTGGAAGGAGAAGGCTTGAGCATGAGCTCACCATCTGCGCATGGGACAACACGGGTCTGTGCCAGTGTAGTTTC
This sequence comes from Grallaria varia, assembly GCA_013396735.1. Taxonomy (NCBI): domain Eukaryota; kingdom Metazoa; phylum Chordata; class Aves; order Passeriformes; family Formicariidae; genus Grallaria; species Grallaria varia. The sequence goes on from VWZG01001862.1 coordinate 83,425, forward strand.
CCTGCTCTCTGTACCCAGCTTGCCATGAAAAAACTAACCTGGGATGACTTCACTTGCTGCAGTTCTACACTGGAGACCACAGAGACATGTATCCTATCTGTCTTACTCTGACTCTCCATTTCTCCATCTGAATCATTTAATAGAATCATAGAATGGCCTAGTTTGGAAGGGACCTTGAAGATCATCTAGTTCCAGCTCCCCTGCCATGGGCAGGGACACCTTCCACTTAAATCAGATTGCTAAAAGCCCCATCCAACCTGGCCTTGAACACATCCAGGGATGGGAGAAGTCTCTATCTTTCTCCAGGCACCCACTTTTTGTAGCAGTCAGAAATAGTAACTGCAGACAGCACAAAAATCAGGGAAGCAGCTCTTTTGGTTCTCTTCACCAGGTCAGAGAAGAGTTTGAATCTTCTCTCTAGTTTCGCCACCATATCTCAATGCCTGTCCTGTTCCTAACAGTGAATTTTGTCTCAGGCATTTGAACATTTACCCTTTTTTTTCTGGAGGTTGTAGTAGTGCCACTGCTCTCTGGTCAGGCAGGAAGGCAGAGTATCCTTTGTAGGGCAATCCTGGGAAAACAGCCCTTCAGCACAACTCCCCAGTACATCTTAACTCCCCTACACACTTGGACTGCACAGGTCAGAGTTGCCTTGCATACGCAGGACAGCCGTACAGCACAGTTACAGAAGAGTGGACTCTGCCCAGCAGTGGGCCACAAGATATATATTCACATTTTTATGACCTTCTACTTTGCAGACATGGGCCAGCCTGAAGGACAAGGTAGAGGATGAAGTAGTTAGAGAGGAGGTAAGTTCTTCCCTCCACTGAGCTCACAGGACTCTCTGTCAGGCCCCATCTAACCTCTCTAGAAAGCAGCATTTCTGTCTAGGCTGGCACTCCAGAAGGGAGGACAGACAAAGCAAGCATAAGTGTGCCAGAGGCATATGTTCATTACTTTAAAAGAAAAAAAAAATCTGTTTGTGACCAGCAGCATCTGAAACGAGGTGTTATTTCCTCTTTTCATCATGGACAGGTGGGCTTACAGGGGTCAGACACTTGGGCAGGGGCAGGAGATACTCACAGGGGGAAGTGCCCACATTTGGACCAACTGCACATCCCAACAGTCCATGTCAGTGAGGGCTCCCTGGTGCAGAGGGGCAGCGAGACGCTGGCTGGGGCAGACAGACAGGCAGTGAGCTCTGTCTCCCTCCTTCAGAAGCATGGGTGAGAAGGGAGATTTCTCCCTCACACTGGCTGAGCCTTGAGCCTCTAGTCCTTCTGCTGTGCGCTAAAGACAACACAGGAAGGAGAGAACTAGAGACTGATGGTCATGAGACACTTCTGTTGCTATTTGGGACAGACCTCTCTCCAACTCTTCTTCTGTCTTTCCACTTGTTTTGCCATCTCCCTCTTTTTCCTTCCTCCACCTGCAAACCCTTCACTTAAGGCCAGTACACCCTTTTGTCCTCATTCTTCTTGCCTTTTCAGTAAGGGAGGAATGAAATAAGCCTCTGTGGAGACAAACCCAGGTGGCCCTTGATTTCCTAGGTAGCATATCAATGCAGCTAAGGAAGAGACACCTCCTAAAGATGCTGCATTTATTTTTATATTGATGCTTTTGATTTTTGATTTTTTGATTTTGTAGATTTTAGAAGTTGTAGATTTAATGTAGCTCAGTAGCTTAATGTTTACACATTCCAACTCCATCCTATATCAATCCCTCAAAATTGCAGTAGCTGTTTAGTCTTCATTTCAAGGTAGAATTGCAGAAAGATACCATGAGGCCTGCACCACAAGATAAGAACAGACAGAAGAACCTCCAAATCTAGGACTTTGGAAGGCCTCCAAGGACCCGATGTGCTGCGAGGAAGATGGAGATGATGAAAGAGGGTCCCAAACCCCCAGACTCAATTCCCAATGGGGTGTGCTGGAGGAGGAATGGGGCAGGACTGATGGGGGTGGCAGAATGGGATTGGATGGACATTATTATAAAATCATGGAATCAGGGTCAGAGGATGCAAGTGGGGATATGTATTCCTGGGGCCTGGAGGCTTATTAAAGCTTCTGCTCTCTTTATCTTATCTCCTACTAAATTTGCCTGGAGTTTTTTTTTATCTCAGCCCTTTAAGGCAACAATATCAAATCCATCATGTAGCAGGCAAGGGTTTGGAAGCATCCTTAGAGCCATGTGAATCCTTGCAATGCAAGAGCTCACTGTGAAGTCTTAGAGCACCTACATACCCAGGTACCTGCCACCTGAAGTGACAATAACCACACTCCAGGCACTGCCCCACCCATAGGGGCCCACCTGCAAACAATAATATAGGGGGTATAATGTGCCATCCTCAGAGCATTTGCATTTAGTGAGGAATGAAGGAACCTGAAGATAGTAGGAGCAACTTAAAGAAGGAAGGATGTGGAGGAAAGGTTTCTTTGCTTTACAGGACGTTCCTAGCTGGGGCTGTCCCTTGGTGCTGGTATCTTGTATCTGTGCTATCAGAGTAAATAAGCCTTCCCTTGCAAAGGCTGATCTCAAGATGTGTAGTAAATTCTGGTGCCAGCCAAACCTGTGTTCAGTTGCTTGCAGTGGTGTGTTCCTTCTCACTATGGTGCTGCTCTATTGCTTTCACCACAAGCACCAAGGGCTGTGAGATACTTTCCTTGGGGACTCAATTCCAGGTACAGCAAAGCATCTGGCCAATTTTTTTTATTACTTGTTCTTAGTCCTCACATTGCAAAAGCAGCAAAGCTTCCTGTTATGTTTTACACCATGTTTCTACTTGAGAATTGTCTTAATCTCTATGTTTTCCTTTCCCTGTTAATCTCGGGATTAAGAAAAAGCTGTGGAAGTATGACTTGAGCTTTTAAAAATATTTTCTGCTTTAAAATAAAAATAAAAAAAAATTAACCTGCAATGAGCAATCCTTTTTATTTAGAACTGAATTAATGAATTTTAACTGAAGATGAGCATGTTTGGCATTAATATATGTATAGTTATGCAAAATTAGTGTTATGCCTCTAATGAAAATTAGATTCTACCACTGAGGCTGTGTTTGGTGATAGTGTACATCTTCATTTGTGCTATATTTATTCTTTTTTCCTTGCTGCATGACCTAGGATTACAGTTGCTATGGTGATAAGACAGTCAGTGAAGGAAGGAGTGAAAGGTAAGTTTGTATGTCTGCCTGTGCTGCGGGGGTGGCAGGGGAGGAGGCTGGCAGTCTTTCCCCCATGCTGTGTCTGCCTCTGCTATTGCTGGGACTGAAAAGCACTACTGTACAGGCCATGGTACTCCCTCCGTAACTCAGGGTGGGTGCTCAAGCAGCAGTAGCAAAGTGGGGTTTTCTCCCCAACTGTACGTGTGCATGACGAAGCCATAGCATTGCCCCGCTGGGACTGGCTGCTTAGCGGGGTAGGAGGAGCTGATCCCCGGCGTGCATCTCTGCCAATGGCCTTAGAGAGACTTAGGGGTGGGCGCGTTTGAGCTGATGGGGCTCAAGTTAAACCTTCTGCCTATGCTTCTGTATCTATCGATGTGTGTTTGTGATCCTGTGTGCCCTGGGCTTGGGGCTGGAGATGTTGAGTGTATTTAAAAGATGTGTAGCTGTGGTGGACTTGGCAGTGCTGCGTTAACAGGTCAACTCGATCTTAAAAGGTCTTTTCCGATCTAAGTGACTCTATGGCTCTAAGAGTAGCACTTCTGCCTCCCCTGTGCCTTGAGTTATATTGCTATCCCTTCTGCTGGAGTTTGCTTCTTGGTGCTTGCTTCAGGAGAGGCAGCAGCCCTTAAAACCCTTTCAGTAGTCACTGCCACTTCCAGATCTGAGCAACAGGCTCAGGAGTGTAAGGGTTGATTTAATAAGTAATTGATAGTGGATAGTCTGTCCTTAGTGCTGCTTTCTTTATTGACAAGGAACATACACAAACTCATGTTCTGCTGAACACAGCTGCCCAAAACTCCAAATATCCCTTCTAGCCTGCCTCTACAGCCAAAGCTCTCCCTTAGGTTGCCCTATGTGTCATGGCTTCCTGCCTCCCTCTCCCATTCTGCTGCTGCTGTCTTTCTCTGCATCCCTCCATCAAAACTACCCTTACCATTTGCTTTAAGCTCCCAGTGGAAATGCTTACCATGGAAACTCAGGCTGACCAGCCTTGGTAATTGAAAAACTGACTCAGGATCCTTTTTTTTTTTTTAAATAACTGTCTATTTCAAAATAGTTGAACAGCTTCTTTGTGTCTTTCATCCTGAAAGATCAGTGGCTGCTACCAACAACAACTTAAAAACATCATCTGATCCTCCCAGCAGCAATGCTTTTGCCACTTTGTGGAGCTCTGGGTCATGTTCTTCTATCAGGTACCTTATGAATTAACATATTAAGGGCTGGTGAGAGCAAGTCTTGGGCTCCCACCAACTGGCTTCAGTAGCCCGGAGTATCTTCTTGGGCTTGCTAAACTTTTAATTAGGTATAGATTTTCCACCAGAGATCTTGTAATTGTGATTAACAAAAGACAAAAATTTTTTAAAAGAGTCTCTTCTCTCCTGCTGTGCTTTGCATTTTCCCTAAAATGATCTCCTTGCCTGTTTGCAACTTATCAACAATACAACCACTTTGATGCAAGCAGACAATGCTCTTCTTCTCACTTGGACAGGGGTAAGGAAAATGGGCCATCTGACAGTCTTGTGATTGTACTGTTTTCTCCCCTTGAGGAAAACTCTTCCAAGCCACTGAACCTCTGAGAAGGGGTTCCCTTTGTGCTCACAACCATCAGCATCCATCAGTACTGCACAAAATGCCTATGCTCACAGAGGACTCTACAGCTGGGAGAGAAGGTGGAAAAACCTGGTAGGCCATGCTCAGTGGTGACTAGAGAGCAGGGGGATTTGCTTGTCAGTCTCAGGTGAGAGTAGGAGCTTGAAGGAGCTGTATTTCAGCCTCTTGGAGAGTTGTTGCCACCCTCTCATGGGGCTACAGCTTTTACAGCTTAGAAGTTGGGGAGAAGCTGCTTATGTGCTTCCCTAGCATGAGTGTCTTCCCTCCAAATCCCAAATATCATGGTAGGTGCTGAGGGCAGAACAAGCTTGTGGGCTGCTTCCCACTGCTCCTGTGGGACTGCTCAGCAAAGCAAACTTGCTTGGATCTTCTCCAAACCACAGGCCTCAGCAGAGCACACTGCCTGGCTTTCCCCTTGAGGATTGTTTCAAAGTGTTGTTAAGTGTAGTCTGGAGATCAGGAACATACTTCAGTGTGCAAAACCTGAAACAGCAAGAAAGAATAAAGAGCTGTACAAGCAGATGAGCAGCTAAGACAAAGGAAAGGAGCAAAACAAGCTCCTTATGTTTCTGACTTCCCTTCCTGAGGCAGGGAAAGCAGAAAGGTAGGAAAAGACACAGCTCTTTCTCCTGGGAATCCCTCCTGGTTAAGTCCTTCAGCTGCAGCTGTGCTATGTCTCCAAATGCCCTTGCACAACAGGTATGAGGCTCTGCAAGTGGAACCAAGCAATAATGACAGATGATGGTTCATCTGCTTTGGAGATGTTGGTGAGGTTGTCAGCCTATGCCCTGCATCAAAACTGTTTCCATAAGAAAAAAACTTTGGTCACTGTTATGGGAGACTCCCTTCTGAGGGGAACAGAAGGACTCATATGAAGATTGGAGCTACTTCTTAGGGAAGTTTGCTGCCTTTGTGGGGTCCAGGGATGTGATAAAAATGTGATAAAGATGTGATAAAAAAGCTTCCTACCCTGATAGCCATATCAGAGTGTCATCCAGTTTTCAGATAGGCAGTGAAGTTAGGAGTTCAAAGGCAATTAGGAGAGACTTTGGGGCCTTGGGATGACTAGTTAAGGGGTCAGAAGCACAAGTGGTGTTTTCGTCTACCCTCCCAGATGCAGGGAATGATGAAGGAAGAAACAGGAAAAGCCAGCAGATTAATACCTGTCTCTAAGCCTGCTATTCCTGGCAGAATTTTGGAGGTTTGATCATGGATGAGTTTACATGACACCAAGCCTTCTGGTGACAGACAAAGTACACCTGACTCGAAGGGGGAAAAAAGATCTTCACAGAGGAGTTAACCAGACTCATTGAAAGAGATTCAAACTAGCTTAATGATAGTAACAATAGAGTTGTGTGTTTACAGGTAGAATCAGATGGAAGGCCGAGAAGCCAAGCAACTGGCTGCTCATGGCTTGGATGGCTGTACACTTTGCTGGGTAGAAAACTTACTGGATGACCAATTCCAAAGAGCGGTGATGAATGGAGTTACATTCAGCTGGGGCCAGTCCTGTTTCAAACCTTTATCAATGGTCTGGATGAGCAGATTGAGTGCTCCCTCATTAAGTTTACAGACAACATCAGGCTGGAAAAGAGTGTTGGTCTGCTTGAATGAAGAAGGGCTCTACAGAGGGGTCTGGACAGACTGGAGGAAAGGAGGCTCAGGGGTCACCTGATAAGTGTGATAGCTGTCTACAACTACCTGAAAGGAGGTTGTAGCAAAGTAGGGGTTGGTCTCTTCTCCCATGTAACAAGCAACAGGACAAGAGGAAATCATCTCAAGTTGTGCTAGGGGAGGTGTAGACTGGATATTAGGAAAAATTTATTTACTAAAAGAGGTGCCAATCTTTGGAACAGGCTGCCTAGGGAAGTACTGGGGTCACCATTCCTGGAGGTGTTTAAAAGACATGTAGATGTGGCACTTGGGGATATGGCTGAGCGATGGACTTGGCAGTGCTGGGTTAAAGGTTGGGCTTGATGATCTTAGAAGTGTTTTGCAGCCTAGTCGATTCTATGATCTCATTTGAGATTAAGCTTTCCAAGCCATGACCATCATGCAGCCAATGCTTGAGGAGAAGGTGAATGCCCAGTAAAGGCAGATTTACTGCATGACCCCTGGTGATTCTGGTTAATGCATCAGGTTGCCTTCTAGTAGCAAAGTGTCAGATGATTGCAAGTCTTAGAAGGGAGGCATTAAGCCTCTCAGGCTTAATTATACAGTGGGTCTGGTCCGGTCCAGGTCAGGCTGAGATTTGGGAGTGGTCTAACAGCTTTGGGCTTTTGGTCAGATCTGCCAGTGCCAAGCCAGAAAAATCAATGCAGTATTAAGAAGTGTCTTCAACCTCTGACTCTTCTGATCTCCTGCCTTAGCCTTCGGCAGGTCAATACTGAGGTAGGTGAGATGTGTGTGTACACTCAAACTTGCAGTGCCTCTGCCAGCTGGCAGGAGGCAGCCTGGATGCTGTCAGACTGGTCTGTTCTCTGAAGAAAACCTGCTGGGAAAAAAAATACCAACAGATAATTTCATGTCCCCCGCCCCCTCACCTCACCTTCTGTAAATATTCATCATAAGCAGTTAAAAGCGAACAGCTGCAGAGGATGAATCCTGAGTTGTCATTGTTCTTTGTCGGAATGACAGCCTAGTCAGCACTGAAATATTCTTCTCCTCTCTCCGGCCCCCTGCCACCTCCATGTGCTGCACCTTCACGCTGCTGGGGGTTCATAAAGAGCTTATGATGCAGCAAACCTATGCTGTGCCTGTAATCTTAGATGAGCTAGTCAGGTGCTTAAGGACAGAAGCAACTATCGGGGTAGGAGCAGTTGGACTGATGCGAGGTGTAATGGAGAGGGTTTGGTCTCTTGGAGGGAGGAGTGGGCAATGGGGTCAGAAGATGTTTCAGCCTACTTTTACATCTTCAGAGACTGATGCAGCAGCATCACAGTCCTTGTGTTCAGTCCGCATGGGTGCCATCAAACACAGGCTTGTCATATAGGTGGCCAACAGGTAGCCAGGAGTTCTGTGAATGGTCCTGTGTACTTGGCAGAGGAATGAGAGAGATGGGAAATTCTCCTGGTTGCAGGACAAAAGGAAAAGGTGGCATGTGGAAAGGATGCAGCTGGCTGATGAATTGCCCACCTGCTTTGGGATCCAATGTACCTGCACTGTGTATAGGCAGTTTATTAGCCACAGAGCCTATCAGCCTATCAAACAGGTGGCAAATTAGACTGTGGGGGTGTTTTGGCATTTTTGCTTTGCTCATCTCAAGAGCCATGAGATGTTGTAATGTCCCTTTACCTGTGCTCCCAGGGTGTTCCAGGTCACCAAGCTTTCACTTACTCAGCTCTGGGCCATCAGGGATGTTGAGTCCTTACCCCTATGGGATGGTGGAATGGGTGTTGGCTGAGAGCTGTCGTAGGATCTCAGGAAGGACAGACAGATGCTGCTGCATGGTATCTCACTGTCCCAGTGTGATTATTCACTCCTGATAGGCTGTACTCCCTTGTACGTGGGAGGGATGGAGGGTGGGCGGGTAAACATGCAGTGGGGACATGGCTCTCCATGGGGAGCAGAGGCAGTGCCCAGTTCCTATGTCCTGTCTGGCAGTCTGCTGTTTTACTCTTGGCAGCTGAACTCAAACCCAGAATACCCTGGTAGTTTTAATACTTAGGACATAGCCTAAATTTTTTGCCTTTGTCCAAGAATCATGACTTCTCTGAACTTGCTGCTGAGAGTGCAAGATGAGGCTGCAAGGAAAGTCTGCTCATCTCTGTTGCTGGTGGTATCCAGAGACATCTTCCCTCAGTACTGTGGCAAAATCATATGCACCTAAGCTCAGTTTTTCTCACTAAAGTTTTCTTCTCACATACAATAGGTTGAAGAAGGGTGTGTGTTTTCTGTTTGGTTCTCCTTTTTTTTTTTTTTTTTGGTGGGGGGAGGTGGGATGTGGTGTAAAATTCTTGTGCTTCAGGTCTGATCTACAGAAACTGTGACTGAGTGATGATGGCTTCTAACAGGCAGCTCTGGAATGTTTCACCAAGGGATTGAGGCCCTTTGGACATGAGGTTTTATTGTTACATAGGTAATTTTTATACGTAGCTATTGTGGATGTGGCATCAGACATATGGCACATCTTTAAAGCAGTCCTATTGCTGATGGCTTGTGTACTTGGTTTTGCATTTCTATTCCTTCTTAGTTGGCAGGAAAGAAGCAGCTCAACCTCAACCTCTTGATTTTTATAGTGCATCCATTTTCCTTGTTATTTGGAGAGTGGGAAAGAAGAAAGGAATGCAGGAGAGACAGATGGAAAATGAGGACTGTAGTCAGCTTTAGTTCTCTTTAAATAGCACTTTGCCAACCAGGAAATCGCTGTAGTGAATTTGTTTGTGATTTGAAGCACACAAATTGCTTTAAAAGCTGCTTTGTTTTTAAAAATTGGAATAAAGTTAAAGCTATGTGAAAGATGGGGAGCCTTTCTTATCTCCAAAATCAAGGGAGAGGACTCATGAGTGCCTACCCAGTAACATACCCTCCGACACTTATACTCACTGCTAATAACAGTGTTCAATACCCTGAGATGCTTGCTGAAAGCAAATAATTTGTGCTTATATGTTGATGGGTGTTGGGAGCATTTGATATCTGTTTTCCTGTGTCCTTCTTTGCTCTTTGGCTCTTGTGTATCAGGATAAACTCTAGTGGCGAGATTTTCCAAAGGTGAGAGAGCAACAGCATTTCAGCTCTCCCTACATCAGCCTCTGTGTCATGTGTGAAATACAGCAACTCATTCAAAGGACATCTGATTAAATTAAAAGATTGCAAGCTTGAAACTAAGCTCCAGATCATTGCTGAGTAAAAGCATTCTGTAAAACTAACTCCCTGTCCCAGCACACTACCAAAACCATGATGTCTGCAAGGTCCATTTGTGCTGGACATGTGAGAGCTGGCTGACAAAATCCAGATGTTTCAGAGTAAATAGTATTTACTGATATTATGCTAAACCCTCTGCTTCAGTTCCTTGAGCAGTTCTTTTTATTAGGAGCATGATCAGACTAACACAGAAGATCGATGCTTGTGCATCACTTACCTTCTCTGTAACATCTGGTAGTGGCCACAGGGAAACCAAACTGTTCAAAGGACTTGACCTGGGACTGTAGCCCCACGCTTTGCCAGGGAGTTGCACAACTCCTTCCCTTGCTCCCCCCTTACTTGTGCCTGCCAGTGTTGTTTACAGGAAGATTAAGTGAACCAGAGGGTTGGCTGATCCATGACAGGACTTAAAGCTTCCCCTTACACGAGTGAGCAGCTGACCAAGTAAACAAATTGTAAAGTTGTAACTGGGACCTCCTGTACAACTGGTACATCTCACCCTCAGGGGCAGGTCAGAGTGCTGGGGGAACCCTTTTCAGAGGTGATGCTGCTCCCTATACTGGCGCTCAGCAGCTCCCTTGGTAACCAGAAAATGCTTCCATGCTGGGGCATCAGAGACGTTTCTTAGGCAAGCTTGACCCCACCAGGTCAAAAAGTAAACAAAATAGCCGGTGCTTCGGGGTATTGATAATTCAAGGGAAGGCTGAATCACTCTGTATCAATGTCTCATTAAGTGGGTCCTGAAAGGTGTCTGTAATGATCTCACAGCAGTACGAGGTGGGGAGAAGGGAGGGAAGGGAGATTGAGGGTGGTGAGAACAGATGGAACCTGGAGTAATGATGTGGGACATAGCGTGGGAAACAGAGCCTGCAGATCAGTAAGGGATTAGTGCTTTATTAGCCTTTGGATTAGTGTCCCAGGGCCAGAGACTGTATTTAATTATTCCTTATTAGTTGGTGCTGACTGACTTGTCTGACCCTGTAAGCTCCCTGGTTTGGGGAAGTATTTTCTGTATTCAGGATGGTATGCCATATCTTGGAAAGGGATGGCTTTTAAGAACAAAAATGCTACAGGGAAATGAGAAATTATAAGAGGACTTGGAGGTAAAAGAGTAGTTGCTCTTCCTTAAATTGGAGGGGCTCTCTTATATCCAGATTGAGTCTCTCAAGATGTAACTGGAGATCTCCAGTCTTTGATTGTGATAGCTTTGATTCCAGCACTTTTCCATGTTCCTATTTATTCTTCAAAGGTGAATTGAGACTAGTCGAATCTACTTTGACTACAGGTCTAAAATGTCTGGGGATATAGTTTTAACCTCAGAAAATAGTGACTTTATTGATACATCTGTGAATGAGGAAGAGAAAGAGACTGTAAAGAAAAGGGCAAGTGTACCTGCAGCCATCTTTTATTTTGTGCTGTGGCCTTGGAGGAGGCAAGGACAGAGACAAAGGTGACAGAAAGTGATATTGCTTCAGCAGGAGATGCACCTCACTGTGAGCCAGCAGGAGTTACTCAACAGACAGGAGTGTGGTGATGAAACACCAGCTCAGGTATGCCTTTCATTTCTCACCACTAAATATGCTACTTTCTCTGGGAAAAGGATGTGCAAACTTGTTTGCCTGGCAAACCTCTGGTTGGGAGGAAGGATGAATTATACTTCTTGTTTCTACTGTCCTATGTTTCTGCAACCTTCTGAGCCTGCTGAAGGTGTAAAGAGATATGGGGCTACCTCTAAGAGAGGTTCTGGTTCCAGTGCTGTGACAGGCCATTAAGTGCTGTATATTGTAAAGAAAGGAAATTCCCAATGGAGGGCTACTGCCCTAGGTTTGTGAAATAGCTTTAGGTTCTGCAGTATCAAACGTGTTACACTAATGTCTTTAGTCTTTGTTTGCAAGGGAAAACCTTTATGTGGGAACCAATTAGAACTCAGTGCATTTTGAGGCTTGAAATGGCAAATCACCAGAATAAAGGCTTTTGAGCAGAGCTGACTCCCCCAGACATCCATCATCAGAGATTTCAGAATAAAATGCTTGTCCCTTGAACATGTAACATTTGTTGTGATGCAAACATGAGAGCTGGGCACTTGCAGGCAATGAGAAAAAATGAGGAGCCATCTAAGAGCAAGGCTCCTGCCTGTAACATGCATTTTGTGATGAAGAATGCAACAGCAAGTTTCTATATGAATAACATTAATTGACATTGTAGTTTTGCATGAGTGTGACAGCCTGTCAGCAACCCTTGTGCAGATCTCCAAGCTCCAGTAACTAGAGGGGGTAATGCACCTTAAATACCTAATGTAGTCCACAGCCAGAAATATAGTCCTACCTTCTCCATACAATCACACTGGTATATTTCCATCACACTGTTAACCATAGTACTTAGGGTAAAACCAGACATGTCCTGTAGCCTGACTGGCCTCTCTCAAAAACCCTACTAAGGCCCCTGGCCCAACAAAAGTGTTAAAAGCAGTTTTGTCGTGAGGTTATGCTTCAACCAGCTCTTGAGAAATACTAAGCTTCACCAGGCTTCGGTGATTGATGCTCAGCTGGGAGACCTTTGAGGAAATGCAGGGGATTCAAAAATGAATGTTGATCACTCATTGGCTATCACTTGGCCCCTCTCTAACACTAGTAGGCACATTTTGCTGCCAGAGGTACTATCTTTTCATTTAGAGGTAAACCCAAGTGCTTAGTTGTTTTTGATGCTGCAACGTCTTCCACGCAAGTCTGAGGGCAATTCTCAGTGTTCCTCTAAATTTTACCCAGAGAAAGTTGCATTCTGGTGACTTCGCATTTGTTCTGTAATTCAACTAGAACAGTTACTTTTCATTTTCCTCTCTCTGACTCTGCTATGTAGTTTTATTATGTGCTGTTGTACAACTTAGTTCTGATGTGAAGCCAGCTATATTTCAGTTAGATGAATGATCCCTATGTAGTAAGCATATATGTCTGCAAAGCACTCAGGATAAAAGATGCTAAGAAATCCAAGTTGTTATTTTGCCTTTTTCTGGGTTTTGCTTTGTCACATGCTATTTAGTAGCTTTGCAGCTGTTCTGTCTCAGTGCATTTTTGAATGAAGTGTTTTGAACAGCTTTGAGCCTGGTAGCATATTTTATTAATTGCCTTTTACAGGTTGTTTTCTGGTCTGTTCTGAAACTCCTCATTTCACAGACATAATGAAAAATAAATGTTTTAAGCTAAAGTTTCAGCAACCAAGGCAGGGAGGGAAAGAAAACTCAGCAAAATATTTGGCCAATTTTAAGCTCAGTTTTGAGGCTGATGTGATACCAGAGACTCCTCACAGTTGGGATGTAGGGTACAGGAATAATATTAAGTGGAAAGGAACACAGTGCACAGTGTTCTAGGAAGGATAAAATAAGCTAGTAACCCATCTGGGTCTCTGACAGCTTCTCAAAGGTGGGTTTTGTACCCTGAGATCCGTTCTGAGAGCAGTGTTTTGAAAATGTTTAGGGCCCTTGCCATCACATTTCTTCTTAGTCTGTTTACCTTACGTGACATATTCTCAGCTGCTGTAAATTGCTATCACTTCAACTTCAGCGACATCTTGCCAGTGTACATCGGCAAAGGATTGTTCCTCTGCATCCAGACACGTTGCCTTGAGCTGGGCTGGGATCTCATCACAAGTCATTATGAGCCTGATGAGAGAGTGCTGAAGGGAAGACATCAGGTTATGATAGGTTGTGGTGAAGACTGACTCAGTAAATGGAACTCATTTATTTTTGATTTATTACTAATTCCAGTTTCTCTGTATGATTTTTGTCTTAGGACATATTATGTTCTGAGACAGAAAATCTTGTAGCTACTGAGACTTCTGTGCCAGCCTTTGTAAGAACAGGGATGATACTCGTTCTGATGTTCTGGACAGAACCATTGTTAGAAACTGCATTCACCCCACCAAAATTCCCTTTGTAGCTCTAATCTGTATCTCTGCTGCTTGTCGTAAGGCTCCTCTGATACTTGTGTGCTGCAGTGTTTTATCACAACTCAGGTATAAGACTTTCTCTGTGAAAGACTGTTTGAAATGTCCTTTGGTATCCATTAGTGTGAAATGTGCCATGAAAATGTAAATCATGTAAAAATGTAAATCATGTAAAAATGTAAATCATGTTACTGGAGCACCTGGCCTTCAGAGACTGTCCTGCCACATTAATGACAGAGGGTGAGAGGGGGCCAGCACAGCAAGGCAAAGGAGTCACTGGATTTTTCATTTCACTTAGAAGACTCTCATTGGCAGGATAACATTCAAAACTCCCCTAGGACTGGAGCATCTGAAAGCAAGGGCACAGTACAGCTCAGCCGGTGGATGTGGAGAGGAACATACTGTTGCCCTTGTGCCTGTAACACTACGCAGGCAGTGCTCTGTCACCTGGTAGGCAGGTTGTTCTCCCTGTGGAGAATGATTCCCACAAGTCTTTCACTGTCTGGATTCGAACAGGCACTGTCTTTTCCTGTAGTGTGCGGGTCTGGACCAGAAAGGCTTCCCCTCACTGGTAGCACCAGAGAGCACAGTGCTGGGGCTCCCAGCCTGGGTTGGTAGGAGTGGGCTCAGGTGTGCACCCAACCATCATGGAGAAATTTTTTTTTTCTTATTCCAGCCCTGAGCAAGCTCATCTGACTGCATGCAGCATTGGTGTGTCTTCCAATGTGCGAAGTATTATTTCAAGGACTATTGATCTTCTGTATGAGGGCATTGGCTGACTTGCCCAGGAAGAACAGGTATCACTGTCCAAGTCAATGATGGGCCAATACACCTCCCGTAATGAGCCAAGGGCAGCTCACCATTAGATGGCTGGTGCTATGACACAGTTTGAAAATATTATTACTCTGTTTTTGGTACAGTTTAGTCAATTGGCAGGTTGCAAAGGTCAGACTAGGGCATCTCTTAACCCATTCCAGAATGTTCTGAGTCATCTCTGTAGTGTTTTAAGTTTTAAAAAGACAAAATAAAATAAAAACTTGAATTTGTCTTTATCCAGTCTGAACTCCAATCTATGATATTCATCCAAGAAGTGTTATTACTGAGTGAGCCTTTGTATTGAAAAGCTGTATCTTTCACTGAATGTTATCAAGTTCATGTCCTTTCACCATATTTTATATTTTGGCTGGCTGTAGGTCAGGTGGGTAGATTTGCTTGTCAGCACTTCTTTAAGGCTCCCAATGCAGTCATCAATTTTATAAATATGAAGTGCTACCGTCTACAGCAAATATGGTCATCACAAGGAAAACTCTGTGAACTGGATACTTGCTATGTGGTCCTGGAAATTAAATCTGAATCTTTTAGGGTAGACATAGGCTTCAGGTTGTCCTTAAGCTAAAGGAAATAGGCTCAATCTTGCTAAATGGAGCATTTCCTGGTGACATTGGGAGAACAAAAAGTGGACTGCTTTGCCTTTATATCATGTACGTCTTGAACCTACAAACGCATGTACAGATAATGAGCAGGTCTTTAGGCAAGAATCCTAATTCGCTGTCTGGCAAACAACTCCATAATGGACTTTGCTTGAAGCCATATGACCTTGAAAGTAGGTGTCCCTTAAAACATACTGCTTAATGTCTGTTAAACTTATATAGATGGGGACAAGTGCAGACTATGCTATGAATGAGGATTGCTCACCCTGTTAAAATTCAGACTTATCAGAAAAGGAGCCTTTTCCCTTAGCAACAGCATTTTCCCTCAATATTAGGCATTTCCATCTTACAAGGAAATGTCACAGCTGAGAGAAAGGATTTGAAAATATTATTCACATGCACATATGTGAAGCACATTGTATAAAGATTTTGCTGCTGTGCATCTGCAGTGTTTGCTCATTGATAAAGCTACACAGATCATTTAATAATGACTGTTACACTCTTGGTACTACTGTGTGTGCTACTAATATGCCAAGTGCGATTAAACAACTCTGATGTTGTCAGAGACCGATTTTTAGAAGAGCTGCAATATCCAAATTTCAGTGTAATGAGACTCCTAATCATGTGTAGTATAATCCCTCCTTGTCAGGAGAACATATTGTGCCTCTGAAGTAAACATTTCTGCAAAAGTGGAATACTGTCTTATACCTTCTTTCAGCCAGTTAGCCCTTATGACTGCACAACTGGTGTACATGTGCAAACAGCACGGAGAATTGGCCATGCCTATGTAGTAATGATTTTAACTAGCTGTGCATCCAATTTTGAAGCTTTCTAAATCCCCTTAGTAACAAAGTCCATTTTCTTGATTGTTTGTTTGTGTGATATGTGGCCAATAAAACATATTTCTGGCAATCAAAAGCCATTTTGATGAAGAGAAATCCTAATATCAACTGTGCTGTTTGCTTTTTGCAAATGCTTCTTTCTCAAGCTATATCTCAAAAGCGACTTGTCCTGGAAGCTCTGTTTTGCAAGAATCCTTGATGATATGTTGACATAAAGCATGACTTCAGATCAACTTAATAAATGCTTTTTTTTTTTTTAAGCAATTGCCAAATTTTCAAATTTTTGTAGAACTCACTGGCTGCAGACTGTAAAGGTAGACTTTTCCAGAGCATCCAGCACTTACATAACTTTTCTGATCCATGCCTGCTTGGATCTCCATAGGGCAAAGGCTGGACAACAGCAAAGCCTCCTTCAAGACCCTATCCAAAAGGTGTACAATAGGCTGGTGGTGCTGGGCTATGGGAGCGAGACTGAGATTCCCAAACTGCATAACCCCTGCCTCTTGGCCAAGAGAGCTGGTAGTTGTTCAAGCTGTGCTCTTGCAGTTAGTTAAATTCCACTAGCTGAACCACTCGGTCCAAATGGGTTATATGTTCTCCTAGGACTGCCTGTAAATTTGGGGAGCTCTGGCTGAGCCCTTCTCCCTTGACAGGGGACTGCTGCAGTCTGCCTAAGAAGCAAGTGGAGTTTGTAAACAACCTTAGTCAAGTTTAACATTCATTATATATATTGACAGCTATATTTCAGACCCAGTCTGTGCGCTTGCTGATCACAACATGCCAAAACAGTCCTGATAAAGTGAAGAAGATTTTGCTATGGAGTTTCTTTTAACTTCTAGTGCATATTTTAGGCACTTCACAGGACTCACTTATTGCCTTACAGAGGTTAGAACTGCTCACTCAGGCAACAGCTGGGGCTTGTTTTGTTGATTCCTGCAAAACCAGGGAGACTTTTCTTTGTTAGATTGCTTGGCTTGGGTTTCTGTTCTGGTCAATAAGTGTTCTTTGTGATCTGAGGTACAAGTAATTCCAGAAAGGCAAACTCAGCTTGCTTTTCCTGATGAGTAAAATGAGTTACAAGCTTCAGTTTTCACAGGGATGCAGAGGAAGAGCATTAATGATAACACGGGATCCCACCAGGGACTTTGCTGAAATTTGATCCAGGGCTTTACCCTTGGGCTTGCAGCATACCTAATGCAGGTCTAAGTCAAAGCCACCTGAAGTCCATGGAGACTTGTCTGTCACACTCCAGAACCTTGGATCTGGGCCTGCTGTGAAGAAATTGCACCCCTTCTCAACCTTCTTTGTGCATCTTTGCAATGTCATCAGCTAATCTGGGAATGTGACACTCGTATACAGTAAAACAAAATACGGAAATGGAATTTAATTTGGGTTTTTTTCCCCACACTAAAGTCACTTCAAGCCACAGAAAAGTGGGAATTATCCTTCTAAAAGCAAGATCAGTTACCCTTTGTAGAGCTGGACCTGGGATAGTGACTCAAAAAATGTCAAGGGTTTCCACTGTCCATCGCACCAAGGCTGGAGCTGGACTATTTTTCCTGCTGCCACTGGGAATGGCACCTGGCCCATTCAAATTGCAAATGACATCCCTTCTGCACAAGATTGTGTTAATTAATATCAATGATGTCTTCAAAGGGAAAATTAATGTCTAAATGCAGACCCCTCTAGATCTCTAAATTAATGTCCTGCACATAATTTTTCTGCAAACTGGATTGAGGAAAATGTTCCTTGTGCTTTAAGAGTCTCAGAAATAGCTTCAACTCATGTTGAGGTGCAAGGACCAGCACAAGGGTCTGCAATGATGTTCATTATATTGTCTTTTCTGATGTGTTATTGACAGTGTCCCTTGGTGATGTTGCTAGACCAAAAAAGCAATGTTATTTTTAAAAACAACCATATTGTAGAGGGGGAAAAAAGTCTCCTTTTCCTCTCACGCACCAGCTTCTTGCCAGGAATTTATAGACTAAATTGGAGAAAGAGGGTTAGGGGACTGCAGTGGAAGGGAAAGTACAAGCATGTATAGATTGTATTCTGTATCACTTGTGCCTCAGATGCTACCCTTTGCAGCATTGCACTGTGTCCCCTACAGCTGTGCTTTGAGCTGAATCAGAAGCTGTATGAAAGCAGCCTGGAGTACTCTTTCTCTTAATAAGAGCTGAAGCATATCTAGCCTGCTTTTATTTTGCTTTCCCTACCTACCCTTCCAGCAGAAGAGAAAATATGAAATTGAGTGGGTCTGCTTCCCTGAATAATACCCTGCAGCCTTCCTTGGATCTTGCTGCTTTGCCCACTCACATCCCAGTATTAGAGTTTAGATGAAGGAACAGTCTCCCTCCCCAACACGAAACAGATGATGATAGAAAAAGCCTGTGGTATGACATGTGAGCCGAAGACAGGGACTGGAAGAACCAAGAGGACATCCCCCCGGCAGTATCTGCACTTAGCGCTCCTTGCCCACGCATTGCTGCTGGTGGAAGTGGTTGGTGTGCTGTGGTCAGTAAGCCACCGGTGACTCCAGCACTGCTGCCTCACACCACGTCAATTTGCTCACTGTAACATAACTGAGATTTCTGTATGCAGTGGGAGGAAGCTGAGCTGCAGCCTATACAGACATGCATGAGGTAGATCAAACCACAGATAGGGAGTCTCTGTGATGAGAATGCGGAGCCGCTGCCATCTCTGCAGGTGTTGTGCCATCAGCTGGCTGCGCACACCGGTGTCCAGGTGCCTGCCCGCCTGCAACGCTTCCCTCTGAGAGCCAGCCTGTGTGGCTGCACTCACACATCCGGCTGCAGGTCAGGCACACCCAGAGGAATAGGGAGGGCAAACAACCCTGTGCCACATCGGCAGATGTTAATGAAAAGAGTGTTGACTGGGCCAAAGGTAGAGAGGCTTTGTTCCGGTCTGTACTACTGCTGATCCCTTCTCCGGGGATCGCATTGTCACCACAGTCTATCTTTTGCTATCTCATTGCTGCAGTCAGTGTGATGCATGGTGCAACACTGTCCTTCAAGCCCAGACACTGGGAGACAGGGCACTAGGAAACAGGGAAACAAGGTCATCATTGCTGGCACAGCAAGGGCTGAAAAAATGTCAGTGGGGGAAGCGGCCAAAACATGGAAAAGAAAAGAAATTTCTTCAGTTCTTTGCCAGGAGATCATGTGATTCTTCTAGTGTAGGTTGCCCTTTGAGAGCGTGTAACATCAGGGGCCTGACAATTTAGACATGGTTCTTCTCTTTGCCAAAGGGACACCCAACTGGGTTGTTCTTGGACCTATTCTTTCAGCTTCACTCATCTCCCTGGGTTTACAATGAGGTATACTTCCCGCATGGAAGTGTTTTGTCAGGCTAAATTCAATGATGCCAATGATGGCACAGAGATGATGAAAAGTATTAAAAGATTGTGGTTAAAATTCATCAAAATTTGTGTAGCACAGGGGAGTTCCAGGGAATGCACTGGAAAATCATCCTGTTAACACTTCTCTCTTCAGTCTGCATTCAGGGGAGTATGTTATAGCATAACTGTGTGTATATATTATAACTTTTTAATGTATTTATATGAATATTTATCAATATTTCAACAATGTGGAAAAAGAGAATGTCACTGGACATATCTATTATCTGTAACAATTTCTGTATCTTTTGCAAAGTAAGGACATCAGATTGTTTTTTCTTCCCCAGAATGTAGCTAGTAATAATCTTCCTCTTGTCATCTAATCACAAATAAATCTTCTGTTTTGCTTAGTAATTGAAATTGGCATTTTTGCATCTGCTGCTCCAGAGCCCTGCACCATAGGAATCAATATCATATGTGATAATAACAATTGATTTCCAAGCAGTGGCACCGACACTGAGGATTTCAGGCCTCAGGGATCAAACACCTTGAGAGAGCACTAAAGTGATTTTAAATCAGGAATTATCACAACTGTAAAGTAATTATACTGTGAATTTGGCACCATCCCAGGCAGCACCTTGAGTGGTCCCATGCTTATTTCTTGCACTGGTGCTGAGAGCTGAGAATTATAACTTGGGGACATTCTCAGTGTACAGAGGTACAACAAATGCAGCTGCTGGTTGGAGGTGAGCCTGAGCTCGGTGCTGGGCTGCTCCTCACTCAAAGGGTGGTGCCTGACTGAACTGGCAGGGATGGGACAGTTCAGCCTTTGCAGAAAGACTAAAAGGTTTGGGAAGAAATTTTTTCAGTTGTCTCCTTTTGCTGAAACAATACGTGAAGGTCTGTCAGCAAGATTATTTGTAACTATTATTAATGGAATAAATGTCAGCGTCAAGGTCATTATATTTACAGATGCTGGTTCCTTCCTCCTTTGTCATGGTGGCAGAAGCTGTGTCTGATGAAATGTGCAATACATGTCTCTTTATTAATGTTCAGTTTCTAGTTTCAATGGCATTGCAGAAGATCACAGTATTTAGTGGTATATCCCAGACTTCCTTAAGGCAGAGGAGTGCAGATAAATCAAAGCTGTAGAGAGGAAAGAGGACATCCAGAGATGTCTAGAGCAAAGCAGGTAATATGTCTACTGTTTTCAGCACTTGCACTCTAAGATGTTCCTGGCAAGCTATTCTTTTGCACATATTGGTACTATGCAAAATGTCCTCTTCAGATGAAGAAGCAGGGATTAATGAGCCACACAGAAATACTAATTTAACTGGGTTAGGGGAGATTAGTTTTGCTTAGACCATTAACATAATTAATCTTGAGACTAGAAATGTTCATCTGGTATTTACGACTCAATGGGGTTTTTTCAAAAGTTGTAGCCCAACACTATTAAAAAAGAATTTCAAAGTACATGTTTTATTTTAAAATGTAATTTCTGTTCTTTGAAAGCATTTAGAAACTACAGTTAAGTAGAAAGAATGGTAATATGTCATTGCTCTAATAACTTATCCCACTATAGTGTCTTGAGGGATCCCAAAGTGGTTGGTTCATCTGGGAGCTTCAAATCGAGGGCTGCATATAAGGTTTACTATGTTAAGGGACAGGAGGGAAGAAACACCCTCAGATAAGTTGCAAAGCTGTAATCCTTGGTTGGGTCTGTGCCCTCCTGTCCCATCTCACCGTCTGGGGAAACAGTTCTGTCTGTTAACTTTTCCTCTTTTTGACGTTGTTAAGTTTTTTATCTCTCATAATAAAAAATAGCTGGAGTCAGGCCATTTGAGCCATTTGAAGACAACAGAAGAGGACTGCTGTGGATCTTGGAAAGTACTCAGAGTGGGAAAACTGCTGCCTGTAAGGGACAAATAGTTAAGGTGTACAAGGTTCCAGCTAGGAAAAGCCGTTGTCCTTTCATTTTGTGGAGCACTAACTGGCTTGGAGGAGAAACTAGAAAAAAAGTGGGGGGTGATGAGAGAGAGTCCTTCCCTACCCCATGAGACTCCTAAGAATGGGTATGAAGTTGCACCTGTTTGTGTAGCTTTGCACCTCCAGCCATGAAATAGTTTTCTTTCCTTATCCAGCCTTAAGGTTTGGGATCAATGCAGTACAGTTAGTTCAGTTTGCAACCAGCTTGATTTTTAAAATTCTCTTTCAAGAATTCTACAGTTACAAATATATCTGAAAAGGTATAAAATATTAAGGCACTGGTGTTAAAATGAGGGTGCAGAGTGAAGCTGTTATGGGGAAAAGCATTTGTAAAAATGTTATTGCGATATAGTTTATGTTGTTCCTTGATTTGGTTTAAGGGAATTCTGAAACTCTTCTGGAAACATTTTTTAATGTGGAGCTGATAAGTGAACTTGTTTTAGCAATTTTCCAAAATGGAGCATTAAGCTTTATAACCTTAGACATGAGGTTTTATTTCCAGCCCTTTGAGAGGAATGGGAGGAGCAGCTTTCCTTCTGACATTTACTTTAATTCATAAAAATTACAGGCATCTGCCAAAATATCCTAAACTGTGGAGGAGGTAGGAATTGGGCCATGGAGAAAGATTAATGTTGAACAAAAATATTTGCCAGTAGTTTTACATGAGAAGGGGAAAAACTGTATATGCTGCAGAAGAACAGGCTGGCTGTGGGGATTTTTTGCACAACCATTACTGGCTCATTACTTTATGAAGATGGGGGCTAGCATCAGGGTAATTTTCTTTGTACTTTCTTGCTCTTCATCTTCATCTCTTATGCATCATCCAGTCCCCATGTCCTGCCCTTTTGATGGGGGTTACTTTGATTTATCTCAGGCACTCTTATGAGTAGGGAGAGGTGAGACCAATTCTCACCAGGCAAACCCGCCACAGGGGTCATATCTTATAAATGCAAAAAACTTTTGACAACTCTCTATCAGCAGCCACGGCAGAAACCTTCTGCCTGTTTCTCTAGACAGAAGGAGGGAGTTCTGCACTCCGCAGACTTCGTCTGATGGATTTTTGTAACCTCCAGGGTGAAGTATGCGATTTGACAGAGGTGGAGCTGCTCCACCAACTGGTGACAGCTGTGGGATTCAGGGCCTGTCACTGGAGAGCAACAGAACACCCCCTTCTTAAGGGATGCCTGAGGGTAGCAGAACAGGGAAAGAGGGCTGAGAGGGAAATGGGAAATGATGTCACCGAAACTGCAGACAGATTTAACAAGGATTTAGTTTCTGTTTCCCAGAACAGCCACTCACCTACAGAAACAACAGCCACAAAGCATCCTCAAAAGGTCCAACCACAAGTCTTAGATGTCAGAGTGCCACGCTGTCACTGGCACAGTCCTAAGCCTGATGTGGGCCTCATCTATGTACCAGAAAGTACTTACCCAGCCCAAAGCACACTAAAGAGTAGCATATCTAGGTGCCGATTTACAGGCAGAGCAGCTGTAGATTTCAAGAGCCACATATGCTTTCCTCTCTCCACCTGGGAGTTTTTCCTTCTACACATTCCCGTGAGCACTGCCTTGCAACCCAGTGACAAGACTACACTGAGGACTAACTGTGCAAGCGGGAGCACCACCTTTATACCCTTCCTCTGCTTCCTAGAGCCTGCTGGGGATGTGTTCAGCCTCTGAGCTAATTAATTATGCTCTTTTGAAATAACCCTTCAGTCATTACTGTTCAGTGTATTTCTTCTTTGGGATGCAGAAGCACATCTGGAACTGGCATAATTCCCTGTCTGTGGAGGAATGCAATGATGTCTCTTTTAGAAAAGTTTTATGGCTCCTTTTCACTAGGAGACATGACAAAGAGTCCTTGTGGGCAATGATCTGCCCTTTGCTTGTCACATTGTAACATGCTGATGTGACATACTGGTGCATAACTAGGCACCGGTCCGACTAGCATGAGAAAGCAGATAGAATGCAGTCAGTTTTTTTTTTTTGAGAGTACATTTAGTATTTTAAAATTATACTATGCCTACAAAAATAACATCCATACTTTAACTAGGAATCAGTTTATTAATTTCAAAAATATTTTAGAGATAAAGCATATGGGCTTTCTGCAACAAGCAATGCTGGCTTTTTGACTGTGTACTTCCAAGTGTCAGTAATGACATAGGATGGTTTGGGTTTTTTTAAACAATCTATTTGAGACAAAAGCATCTCTGTTCTTCTATGGTAGTGGTTTCTCTTTTATTCTGGTTGTGTTTGATATTTTCTTGTTGGCAGTAATATCTCCCTATTGGAATAAAGTGCATCTTTCAGCACCTTCAGAGTGGCCACTTGCCCTAGGATACTCTGAAATTATATTCTACATCCTGCAGGAGAGCTATTTGGAGGATGCAAAAACTTACCTGGCAGAGTGCCATCTCCTCCAGGAGCATGAGTGCTCTGAATGCCACTGCCACTCCCCAGTGGTGAATGATGCTATGGTGTGGCAAGGTGAAAACAAGAGTCACTCCTTCAGTTCAGCTAACATAACAAAGGCATTTTTGTTTTCATGTGCATCTAAGGACATCTCTCTGACTATGAAAATGTTTTAAATTACAGTTTTCAATTTGGCAATTGTTTAATGTCTAGAAATAACTGTAAGATTTGAATTCCCTCAAGGATAGAGGTGAACTGTGGCAAGAAAAGGCTTGTTGTGACCCTGATGAAGCTGCTCATTTAGTGTCAGTAACTGAAGAGGTTTGAGTTTGTGATTGGTGAGCTGGAGACTCTGCCCAGAGTTAAAACCATCTAAGTGAGTGCACACAAATGTGTTGCCTGATTTTGAAATGCTCTGTTAAAAATGACTGTAACTAATTTTCATTATTAGATTTTAGCCTTTCCTAAGAAGATTTACTGTTGAATAATGATGATTTAAATTATAATGATTACTTAAACTCCGGCCAGCCTGAACTCCATTGAAGCAACTTGGCATATTCAATACTGTACTCACCTGGGGTGACAGTAAGAATTGCAGCACAAAAGGTGATGTTGATAACAGACACTAAATTGTAAAGGGCTAATGTGCTTAGCTGAGCTATCAGAGAATTCTCATCCCACAAGCACTAGGAAGCAGCCTGGGACTGAGTGGAGAGAATTAAGAAATCCATGTAGCATTGACTGTGTAAACTCTCCTTTCCCTGGAGAAGGATAGGGAGACTTGCCAGGTGCCTGCATGCCGCTCCCAAGAGCAAGGTGTTGGCTTCAGAATTGCATTGCATGCTATAGTGTTTCCCAGAGATTGAGAGTCATTAATGAAGTAAGGTAGATGGTCTTCACAGAAGCTTTGCTACTGCGTGGAAAAAGATAAGACTTTGAGATTTGAGGAAATTTGTGACATCTTTTGGCATTGGCAATCAGGGATCAAACAAGTTGGGTTCTGTGTCTTGACTAACTTCCTTTGAAGGAGGTTTCAGGGTGGCATAGGAAGCTGGGTTTGAAGCAATATTATCTCCTTTCCCGTTTAAGCTCCCAGCTTGAGACATAGTCTGGTTTGTCTCTGAAAGGCAGGAAGCAACACCTACAAGGCAACAAATAAAAATAATGTCACTGAAAAGGAATGTATCACAGATGGAGTGTGTGGGGTATTTAAATTACATGGGTCAGACTGTAAATGGCTCAGCATAAATATGATCATGCATTTCGATGTATTCTTCAAATGGGGCTGTGCCAGAAGAACTTCTGAACTGACAAACCAAAGACCAGGCAGCCTGTTTACTGCCCAGGGACTTTGTCAGAAAGAGGTGGTGATTTTAGATAAGGTGATACTGAATAGATTATTTCTCATGAATGTGTTCTGTCACTTTTTGAGTGTGGGTAAATGTCTTGTGTTCATAACATCCTTTGGCAAGGTGTTCCACAGTTCATCTATACCTTAATGGAAGTGCTACCATTTGGGGCTTTTTTAATCTGTCAACATTCTTTGCTTTTGTATTCAAGTCATCCCCTATCCACTCCCTTATTATTTTACTTGTGATTTTTAGGGGTCTGATGTCTGTCTCTAGTTCTGTTGCATAATTCTGGGGATAGTTTGGGGCAGGGGGAATGACACAGCAGAACAAAATGCAATATTGAAAATGTGGTCATACCATCAATGTATACACTTGCATAATTATTATTCCTTTTGGCCTCTATTCCTTTCCTAATTGGTCATGCCATTAAATTTGTCTTTTGGACACTGATTAGCAATGAACTGACATTTTCATAGTTCCCTTATGCTAGGCCCTTGCTTCAAAGGACAGATTGTTATTTCAAAACTACTCACAATGTGTGTAGAGTTGCAGATTTTCCCCATGGGTGGTTCTTTACTTACACTGTACCCCTCCTGCCTTTTTATAACACTTCAGTATTTTGGCAACTCTTTGTGGTCAGTCTTTAACAATCTGATTAATTTATGCTTCTCAACAAAGTCTGTCATTACATGATACATGGTTTTTCAAGGTAATTTCTGTTTATGTTGAATGGGACATAACCCAGTGCAGATTCCAAAGGGACTTTTTGGTGACCACCTTCTACTACAAAACCCTTTTTTTTCTTCTTTTACCTGTTACATGATCATTTCAGGAGTGTTATAGCATGGCAGGTTACTTTCCTTAAGAGTCTTGGTTGAAGATCTTATTGAATACTTTTGCATTTATAGAGAAGGAAGACTTGAGATTCCCACAGAGAGTGCTCCAGCTGTGCCATGCCACAACTGGGGAAGAACTGACTGCTATCAAGTAGTCCTTTAGAATAATCTAAGGGAAACTGTGATGAATAGCAATTTGCAATCACTATAGCAAATTGCACATAAGTTGCTAGTTCTGGGTTTATTTTCTCTTAATAGAACATCAAGAATCAAAAAGAAAGTTTCTGTTTTGTTAGACTAGTGCTGGGTTAGCCAAGAAAAATGAGATTTGATATTGCAATTCATAGGACAGTCCTTCTGATGTACTTGCATGGGGAGAGAGGGTAGCTCATCGAGAAATGTTAACTGCTAAGCTATCTTAACTGATCAGGAATATAGCGTTTACATGGCTATAATCTTAATTTTATGCTTATTCTATGCATTCAGAATGAGCTCTACATTCTAAGAAATTAAACTTGGAACAGTCTTATTTCTTTGCTGATATGATAATAATGAAATTTAAAAAAAAAAAAAAATGTTGTTGAATCATGAACAGAGTGACCAGAGGATAAAGCTTGACCTGCTGATAAACCATATGGTATTGTATTATATTTTAATGATGTCACTCCCTTTCCTCTACACACACAGTGACTGTTAAGAACTCATTTCTTAATACTGAGTGAACCCAGGTGGCACTGTGGAGGACCCAACTATTCTCCTTGGTCTTCTCCAGTGGTGTATGTTAAGATCACTTGGATGTTTATGTGATGTGAAACGTGTGACTGGAATAAAACTGCAAGGCAGACTGCCAGCTAGAGAGACACTCACCCCATAGGAGAAAAGTGAAATAGAATAAATGAGATTAAAATTAATAGTTATTCCCCTTATATTATTGACTTGTTCTAACTTCAGTGCTGTCAGAAGAGAATTTCATGCAATTTTGTTAAAAATAGAGAGGTGAATGAGCACTATTGACTGACATTAGAAAAGGATATTGCAATAACCCTCCACATGTTCAGAAATTTAGGACACTGAATCATCTGGCTTGGCTAGATAAATACTTGAAACCCATTCCTTGCCTAATAAATGAAATTATGTAAGTCTTGTCAGTTATTGTACAGTTCAACAAAGTTAGAAAGGCTTGAAATATATTCAGACTGCTGTGTGGTCTAAAGAACCCTACTGCCAAAAAGTTACCTACAAGTAATTATATTGATGGAAGAGGTAAGTAAAAGAAAAAAAAATAAAACAGTGCAGCAGTGGAACACATCACTTTCCAACCTGCCTTGGCAATCCATAACAAGATGGGAAACATGTTCAGGTAATTGTTACAGTTTTTCAAGAGAAATAAATGTGGAAAAACTAAGTGCGGGTGACATGAAGGCAATAGGAGCAGTTTATCAAGCCAGCAGTCTTGGTTCTTTCTGAAACAAGACACTACAGGAAAAAAAGCTCTTTTTAGTGAATTCTGATGAAGTCGAGAATGGCTTAGCACTCCCTGAGATTTTCTTTTATTACTGAATTTTAAAAAATATTATAAAACAGGTGTGTTAAAGATAACTAAATTGTCATGGATTAGAATGTCATGTTCTCCTGCTAAATGTACTGCGTTTACAGAGAATGGAGTCTTCTCTTCTTGTAACTTAGTTACAGTCAGGAAGACCCTGATGGCTTCATTACATTTGAGCCAGGACAGAACTGTGCAAAGTTTATGTCCAGGAGGACAAGGGAGGTCTCTTTGTCATGGAAAAATAGTAAATAAAGTTCAGAAGGTAGGAATCTCTTAGCAATTTTATTTAACTCTCAGCACCTCAGTGAGAATGATAGGAAATAAATGAAATGCAACTACAAAACAGGAGTGGTAGAATGCTTCTGAAAATCACATTTTTTATAATTTGAACACTTTTTAAAAACACTTCATAACTGCTGAGGTTGATTTTTCATTATCCAAAATCAGTATGCCATTGTCAAGATAAGGAAAACTCTTTATCCATTCACAATGGATCAAGATGTTCTCAAACTATCTTTTTTTATAGGATCAGAGGATGGTTTGATGCTAAAAGTTCCTAACCACCAGAACTTTTTCATAGTTTTCTTGCAATAGCTTCCAGCAAAGAAGTGTGAAACTTTTACCCAATTTGGCAACAGAATAGATGCTTTCCACAGAGCTGAAACATAGTATCTGTATAATAAAACACTTTACGAATAATGTTGCCTTATTCTTCATTAGCTGTTGAGCCAGTTATTACTGTTATGCTGTTTTAATACAGTGCCTGATTTGCTGAAAAAGGTTTTCCTCATGTATTTCAATGTGAGAAAAATAAGTATTTGAACGATGTCAGTACTTTGGGATTTTATGGTCAGTGCTCTAGGAAGTGAGCTGAAATGATCAAATTATTACAAATTAATCTGCAACTTCTAAACACAGGCCTCTCATCTCTTAATGATTCATCAGCCTGTGATCTTATGAAGCAAACAAATGTGTTAGTCTTGGTCAGACAACAGGGATGACAGCTGATTCAATTCTTTTTTTGTATCAGAAAGTGAGCAATGAACCTGTCCAGAATGTTCAGGAAAAATAACTCTCTTGTAAAGTTTAGTGGCATTTATGCCACATGTCAGTAACTGGCTTAAAGGCAGTAGGTCAATTGAATCCCAGGAGAAGGTGATAGCCATTCAGAGCTGGGTTCTTTTGCCTGTAAACATTCATTGTAAGATTTGTCTGCACCCATGAGATTACAGAATATGCTTTATATTATTTTCTGAAGAAAGTATTTTCTGCTGCTCCTCTAGACAATAGCCTTGAAACTTTTTTGGAGAAAATATTTCAGTGTTAAGTTCTGACTCATGACGTGAGAAGAAGATGATATGTCTCACATGCTTGTTCTGTCCTTTGAAAAGGCCCTCACTGAAAGCATTTGTAAAGTGGCACGTTTCTTTGTCCATCCACAGTAAGCCCTGAACACTGCCTGCCATTGTATTTGTGACAAGAGAACTCTGGTGGAAAAACACCCAGAATTAATACAGAAAGTTTTTCATAGTCTTAACAGGCCTGTTATTGCTGAAAAGACACAATATATTTTCTTACGAATTAATGTAATCCACTGTTGAGTGACATGGAAACTGTTGGTTAGTTATCTGGCTCCTTTTAATTCTGATTATCACATTGTAAATTTAATACATCATAATACAGGTGATTTACAGAAATATTTGGCATGAAAACAAATACCCATCTTAGTCTGAAAATAATGAACGAAAATCAACCCGTAAAATTGATTTTACACAGCCTCTTGCAAAGAAGTTGTTCGGATGATGCTACTGTGGTTCTCAGTGGAGCAACTCTCATCAACGCCCTGAGTCCCAGTCAGAGTAGAGAGTATTATGCATTAGCAATGAAATAAAATGTCACGATTCTGGTTCCTGCTTGTTTATAAACTAAGCCTCAAGCATCAAAGTTTTAAGTCAAAGAAGATGTGTGTGTGTATACATATATATAAGAAATATCCTAATCAGTTGACAGTACCACAGATGCACAGAAGTGGTTGAAGTGTGTATGCTGTGAGATCTAATGAGCAATCTTGCTGTTGCTGATGAAGATCTTGTCAAGACTGAACAATTTATTCATCATCACTGTGTCCGTACCAGTGACAGCACAACTGTTAAAACCACCAGATTAGTTCTATTTTCCCCTAAAAAGTAAAACAGTAGCAAACATTCCACCCACTCATCCCACACTAATACAGCATACTCACTGAGCAGCCCTAAAAGTTAGCTGCTGGCTGCAAATGGTCTTAAATGTGATCATTAGCAAACTCAGAGCCATGTGGAGAAGCAAAGGTAGAGAGAGAATTCCAGCCTGCACAGAAAACTCTCTGAAAGCAAGAATCATTGGAAGCTGCTTGCATAAAAAGACTAAAGAGCCGTATATAAATCCAAAGCCCACCCCACAGCATTGTGCAGTCTCACTGTCATAGAGTATAAAACACAATGTCCATCTGGTAGGTATGCAGGGAAGGCATGGTAAATTTAAAAGAGGAGTAAACACGCTTACTGGGCATACGAGGGATGTGCACAGGTTTTGTAGGACCTGTGTAAAAATTGAGCAAAATCCCTTTTTTCTCTCAACAGTGCAACAGAAGGAACCACCTGCAGAAGTCCAAGAGCCATATAGCATATGGTAGTATTTTTTTTCCTTCTTTTCTTTAAATGGTAGGAAGTCTGTTAGTGTGGTTCTTCTCCCTTACTAGTTTCTGTCAGTCGTTTTTTCATGTCAGTTCTGACAATAGAGCTATCATAAGAGGTACAGGTTTGTCATGGATAATGTCAGAAGGCCCCAATGCAAGCAGTTTCTCATTGGCAGCTCCAAATACAGAATATCCCCTGTCAGCTTACACACCACTGCAACAGCAGTACAGTTTGGTTGTGTTCATGGGGTACTCTGGCTACAGAACTACAAAGTGTAGATTTGCACATGGCCTAGAGCTGCAGTCAAATTACAGTCACTTTAGAATTATGAGAAGTCTGTCTGTATGGGGAGATAGTTTAATTTGTCATGAAAGAGACGACAAGTGATCCTGTGGAGTTTTTTCTAATAGCTGCAGTGTAATGCTGGGCTGCACAAGCCGATGCCATGTGAGTCCCTGCACCTGTGGTTTAGACAGACCTGTACTGCC
The DNA here is from genome assembly GCA_013396735.1 of Grallaria varia. Taxonomy (NCBI): domain Eukaryota; kingdom Metazoa; phylum Chordata; class Aves; order Passeriformes; family Formicariidae; genus Grallaria; species Grallaria varia. The sequence goes on from VWZG01001862.1 coordinate 113,925, forward strand.
GCTTCCTCTTGATTGCTGATTTACTTTAGCTTCTCATTGCAGCCATACACTGTGTTGTTCTGCATGCACTGTGAACGAGAGCTTTCTTTCAGAAGACTAGATTTATTTTTTTTTTTTAGAGATTGTCTCTGTAAGCAATTTCTCCAGTAGCCTGATATACCATATACCATCAAAAATCACAAAACAGAGCCAGCAAGTATGAGTAGGGATTTAAAAAAAAAAAAAAAAAAAAAGTTTAAGTTTATATCTTGATTTCAGAATGTGCAAGTGAAGAAAATCTTGCCTTCGATAATTTCGTTACTGAAAGAAATAGAGCTCAGACATAACAGAAAGGCCAGTGTGGTAATTGCTTGTAGTACTAAATAGTTGATACAGTGGGAAATTTGAATTGCTTATTGAACTGATTTAACGGTACATATGTCGTGTCCTGTAACAATGACTACAAATGTTTTGCTAGACACCCCATTTGAGACAGGGTTTTAATTCTCTTTTTTTTATCTTCTGCCACTTATACAAAGATGAGGCAATGATATCCCTTCTGTAATGGAAAGACATGAAATGATTGTACAAGTCTATACATTTTGAAAAAGCTTTAAGCATCTTTAATTTGGATAGATGTATTCAGTCAGGACCCTCATGCTCCAGTCTTAGCAGAAAACATATCCAAAAGTCTTCCAGTTAGGTAACAATACATATATGCTAGCCAATCCCTTCTGCCTTTCTCACGTTGGAATCTGTTGTGAAGCGGATGAGTATAACCTCTTTAAAGCTGAGTTCTGTCCAAGAAACATCACTGGTGCCGATCCTTGTCATCTCCTGTGGTTGGAGTGGCTCTCATTCTTCACTGGACTCTAGTTCTCTGCTAGTGCTTTATAATGTGTATGCTGGCCTACCCACTCAAAACTTTCCTACAGAAGATCTGATACTGGGAACTGCTGCTTTTATTATTCACCTTCATTTAACTCGTCTCCTTCCTTTCTCCTCCTCCATTTTCCTTCTCCTCCTTTCCCCCAAACACTCATTTCCTTTGATACTAGAAAATGGCAGAGATGGTTAAATGGGCAAATGTACCATCAGCCAAGCTTCTGCCATTCCATGAAGTGCTATAAATCTCCTGAGGAAAAAAACAGATTATGTGTGAAGTGCTGGCTACAGCTTCTCTGCTGGACCCTCCTCAACTTTGCCTCAAAAGGAGGTGGCAGCTGTCACCTTCTACAAGCAGGGGAGCAGGCCTACTGTGAAAATATCAAGGTTATTAAAGACCAAATGCTTGAAAGCTGGGATGCTAAATTCTTCTGTGGTTTTTCAACAGCCTGTGTGACTTTCAAGAGTGCTGGCAGTGCTTGAATTTAGCATTTTTGTAGAAGCTGGGGCAGGTGGGCTCCACAGCACAGTTTACCCTGCTTTGTGTGCCCAGACCTCTGCCCCAGCTGCATGTTTAGATGACAACTAGTGTGTGCAGTCCTTTGGTATGCCCAGGCAGGGAAGGAGCTGATCCCAACACCTGAGGGACTAGATTGTGCAGGACACTACGGGTAGCACCACTGAGACCTGCACTGCAGAGGTGACCATGGCATGTACACTGCACCTGGGTGAGCTGACGGCTGCCAACCACTCTTGAAAAGTAGTGGTTAGTTTATTTCTGGCTTTATATAAAAACTTCAGCATTTAGTTTTAGGCTTCCATGGCAGGGGTTTGTGGGGGAAAGGGGCACTTGGAGGAGTCTGACCTCTCGCTCTGTTTTTCTGAAAATCTTCTCTGAAAGAACAAAAGGTATGTTTTAATCAGTGTGCAAATCTGGAAGTACTAGGGCTTGGTGCATTTGACTTAGGTGGTTCAGAATGTAGGCAGAAGATTCTGCTATTCTTTCTGCTGCCCTCTAACCCTGATTTTGTAGTGAGTTGAGGAGCTCTGGCCCAGCCACCTGAAACCATTAGGTCACTTTTTTTGTGCAGCAGCTCAGGTTATGCAATTCTAATCAGAGACTAATGAAGCAGACATTAAGTGACAATTGAGTGACAATAGTACTAGGAGTTAAGTGACATTAAAAAATATAACAAATGGAAAAATGGCACCATTAAAAACCTCATCTGAGATGATTTTTTTTTTTCTGGAATTATGGAAGACAGTTGAAAAGGATTTAAACAGAACTTTGTTGCTGCAAGGAATTGATGCCAGAAAGGGAAGGCAATCAGAGCAGATCTTTGTTTTTGACAATAGCTGGGTTTGAAGCGCTTGGTGTATTAAATAGTTTCAATTCAAACAGTAAAGCTCAGTTATGCAATCATGTACCAGAAATTTGAAACCTATTACATTTGTACAAAGATGGAAAGTCTTGGAGATCTGAGGGTGGATTGCAAATTGTTTGAGGAGGCAACCCATGTTTTCACCTACTTCTTGCTCCCTCTTGATGACCTTACGGAAAAATCAGGCAGTAGTAAAATTTCAAGGCCAAAAAAAAAACAACCCTCAGAGAACCAAAATCAATGGTTAGAAAGAGAAGAATTTGCCAAGCAGAAGTTTGGTAGTCCATACAATAACTTATGGACCATGCACTTGAGATGTTGATTTTATGTGGTTTGAGCGAGTGAAAGTTCAAAGGGTTGTAAGAAAAGATATTGGAGGGAATGGAAAAGGGAGAGTCCACACAAAAAACTGTCCACATGTAAAGCTATTTATGTTGTGAGAAACAAAGCCAAAAAAACCCCATGAGAATCCCTTGCTTTTAGAAGAATAGTTCTTAAAAGTGCCATGGTTTGGCAGGAATTTAATTTTGGCAAAGTGTACTCAGCGTATACAAAAAACACAAGAAGTGCTGTTATCTCTTGGGACTGAGTGGACAGTGCTGCACTGGAAGATTATGGGCTATCAAAACGAAGTGTGTTCCATTTCAGGTAGAGGCAGAAGGATAAGCCAGCAAAGTGGGGCGTTGGAAAACAATTATAGGCAGTGAAAACAAAAACACTGTGTTTATAGCTGTGAGTATACCCATTTTAACAGAATGTGGGATATGTAACAAAGCAGGAGACAGGTGTATTTTGCAGTACCAGGGAAAAAAAGATAGTCTAAATTACCTGAAGGTATTCAACCAATATCCTCTTCTGAGAACAACAAGCCAATTACAAGGAGAATATGGAGTTGTTTCAAAGGGATGTAAGAGCTCTCACTGAAGAAGCATCTTTTGACTCTCTCAGTAGAAAAGGTCTTCTCTTAAGCCAGAGGCCTCAGGAGGAGCTGGGTAAACCTGCTGCTCTGTGAGTTGTGTCGCTCATGGGAGTGTGAACAGAAGGGGTTCAGAGCTTTACCAAGGGCTCTTGGCAGGCTTTGGGGTAATTGGTCTCAGCCTCCCGCTGCACCTTAAGCCTCAGATGCTATTTTCAACTACAGTCACATGCTCCCCACTTGTGAGAAACACAGGTTTGTTTGTTTATCACAAGCTGGGAGTGTGAAAGTGCTTGTAAATAGCACTCTGCCATCTTGCCCACGCAGGGCCCTCCCTTGTCTGGGCAAAGACCTCCCGAGTGTTGGCTCCTTCCCTTGACCTGCTATGTTGGCATCATCCGCTGCTGTAGTGCTGCTACCACGTGGGCCCCCGAGGCAGGTCCCAGCTCAAACAGCCTCATAGCTCTTGCAGGTACTACTGGCACTTTAGTAGAGGCTCCTGGCAGTTTCTGAAGTGTTCAGAGCCACCTTCCCTCTGCTGAACAAAGGAAAACATAAACCCCACACAGTGCAATCTAGTGAAGTTCTTTGGTGATATGCTAAGTATCCTTCTGTGCAAATTCCCCCCCCAAATGAGCAACCTGGCTGTGAAAAGCTGCCTAGCGGGCAGAGGGTTAGAAATTATAATAAAGAGGCTCTGGTTCTGCGGTAATAAGCAGCAAATCAGGTGTTCACACCTCTTGAGCCAAAGAGAAGCACAGCCTTCCCAACAGTGTGGTTAACACTGGAGATTGGTGTTGTGCACATCACAGGTGCTAAACAAAAAATAAATGTCCACATATTCAAATTAAGCAAAAGTCAGTGACCATGGTCCACAGGAGTAAGAAAAGGTCACATAGTTTTGTCGGAGAGAGGAGCAATAGCTAAAACCAACCACAAGGTGTGGATGGTATTGTGATGGACAGGAGAAGCCTGCCACAATCTACCTGTCCATGATCAGGAATAGAAATTACTCCTTACCATAGTCTTATTATTTGAACACAAAGCTGGATGTCTGCTGCCATAAATTACTGTTTTTCCCACAGGTAATGAAATTAATCTTACTGGCAGTATACACTATAAATGTTAGTTCCCGCATACTTTTCCTCTTTGGTGACTTTTCTTGTTGTCTAGTAAGTACAGAGATTAAGGTTTGGTGACTTTCTGTTCAGTAATCCATTTTATCTTTTCAAAGCAACTCAAAAATTAACACTGAATTTGCTGGGGAGGGAATTTGAAGGAATTAGTTTTTTCCATTTTCACCCCCAAGATCATCCACGAAAACAAAAATCCCTGTTTTACCCAAGAAGACCTAAACCAACTCTTTCTACCTACCAGATCCACAAAGAAATTCTAGATGTGAGGAAGATACTCTTTTCTGCTTTGCGTGAGACAATTGAAACATTCACTGAGACAAAAACTGGAAATGAATTGCCTGGCACTTGTGTAGAAAGTGGGAGATCTGTGTTGTAGTTGTGAACACTTAAGTGAACATGTGTTTGGTAAGGTTCATAGTCATTCACTTCCTTGGCTTTATTTTCAGTTAAAAATGTCTAAGACAAGGAAAAAATACTTTGGTTTGAATTGAACTTAGTTTTAGTGGTTTTTATTTTTAATTGAAAAAATTTGTTTTGGATCAGACAAAGGAAAGTACTTTTGTTCTGCATGCTGACACAGCTGGGGGAAATTGTTCATGCCCTAGGAACAGCCCATTGGGGGAAAAAAAGAGAGGAGAACAGGATTTATCCATGCTTCAGTGGACTCTGTGACTGTAAGATGCTTAGCTAGTGGTGACTTGACATGATCCATCATGTCAAATATATTTTAGGAGTCAGGCCTGTCCCAATGGCCTGCCATTTGCGGAGCAAGAATTCAGTAAACAGGAACAGAGATTATAGGCACAAGTCTCACATTTGGAGTTTATGCACTGATCTAATTGCTTCCTTATGCCCAGCTCATACCCAGAAGAGACAGAAGGGAAGGTTGCACTGAAAGAGCTGGGCTCTTTAGCCCTGAGACTGCTGTTTGTAGATGTGAAACTACTGGTTTTGGGTCCGTCCTAGCTCATCTGCGCAGTGCAATGTTGGGCTGGTAAGCTCAGCCTGCTCTGGCAGCAGTTCAGGGCATCCTGCACTGCACGCTGATGCAGATCCCCAGGCACTCACAGGAAGTCAGCAGGCCAAATGAATGCTCTCCGCAGACCTCTCTGCATTTAACAGACCTTATAACACCAAAGGAAGGCTTGGCTCTGTCTTTGGCTGTGAAATATTGCTCAATAGTAATTTTGGCCTTTCTTTTTGTTTGTTTTTATTTTTTAAGACAAAGACATTACCAGAGGGTTTATCTGAGGAGAGTCTTTTTCAGAGAAGCACAGTGCTGTAGTTGTGATCTGAAAATGCGTCTTTGGCCTCATCACTGAGGATGGAAGCACTTAGCTGTTTAGACAAGTCCTTCTCAGTTCTGTCTCTCAAAGGTACCTGAAAATTATTCTAAATGCTTCATAGTACAAGTTGCAGAGCAGCTCATTACACTTACACTGTCACGCAGTTATTGTTTAAAAATCACTTATTTTCTGTTTTCATTGCTCCCCCTCAAAAGAGATATATTCAGTTTTATCTAAACAGAAGTAAGTTTGACTACTTAGCTTGCAAAAACTGCTTGTAATGTAGTTGAAAGGTTTGCTACTCACCTTTTTTTCATTTTCAAAATTAAATAAAAAAGAATTAATTGCTCAGCTGCTAGTCTGACATCAAGGAAAACTAACTCATAGAAATTGTTCTGACATAGCTTGGAAGTGGGCTGGGTGTCAGCAAGGAAACATAGGGAAGCTAAAAGCAATATAATTTTGCTTTATGCTGTTCTTTTATTGCTGCAGTACTGCAGTACAGCCTGTTAGTTAGGGCCTGAGTGTCTCAGGTGTTTTTCTTGCTCCTAAAGCTACAAGCAGCTTTGGTACATCTTAGACAAGGGACAATGACCTTGGTATTCACCATCCTCAAGGACCCTTAATGTCTCATGAGATTTGAAAATGAATTAAGAAAGACTTGCACGCTCAAAATCTCAGCCATATCCAAATAAAGCCAAATCAAAAAATAAAAAATCCATGATGACTTTAAAAAGAAATAAAACGAGTCTAACCAGGTCAACGAAAATGGTAGGACAGCAGGTTTATTTAGACTACAAGTTTCAGCAGCTGAATCTGGTTTAAGCCAGAGAAAAATCAAGTTGCTCTGGACATCTTGGAGATGAAAACTATCTTACTGTCACTGCCCACCTTGAAGAAAGTAGCACTTTAGCTCAAACTTCTCTGTTCTTGGAGAAAGCTTGGAAGACCAGGCCAGTGGTCTGACTACTATAATTCTGTCCTGAATCTGAGCAGAATATTACAGGAAAGGCTGCAGGTCTGACTCGCAGTGGGTAGAAATCTGATATTCAAACACAGAATTAGTATTTTTAGTGTACTGTTATATGAAAAAAATTGCACGTCTAAATGCAGCTGAGGGAACGACTGCAGTTCTATTCCAAGGCCCGTGCTTTCGGGCTATTCCTCCCTTCAAAGAGATGCCTACTGGCAAACCCAGGGCTATTTTTACAGAGCAATCTCTGAAGATGCTACCAAAAAAAAAATAAAATTAGAGACAGAGAACTCTCCTCTTTAGACATAACCAATCAAAAAATGCCATCTCTGTATAATGTCTGAGGGCTGTCTCCAGTGCTCATGGTGGGGTTTTTTGAAGGGCAGGGCAGTTTGAAAAGAAGTAAAATTCAAGTGCTTTGCTATGGCTACTTTACGGCAGAGGAATTTGTGTTCTGGAGACTTTTCGGTGGCAGCTGGTGCCTGAGAAAGGCAAAAGTAAGTTGCTAATCTGTTGCAAAATTACCACTGGGAAATATGATGGTTTCATTTATAACCCATTTTCTGTTTCGTTAAAGAGCCCAGCCTCAAACTTTACTGCAAGGCACTGCAGGTAGCCAAGCCTCCAGCATGAGAAATGTGAACAACAAAAGTAATTGTGTTTTCAAAGAACAGGACGATCTAGAAAACAAAATTAAGGTTACTTAAGTTTCATATGACTGTAGTCGTACCTTGCTCACAGTGTATCAAGAGAGTCAATTAAATCTGCAGGTTTTTTTGGATGCATTCCTGATTCTCAGCCCTTCTCTCTTTGGGGTTTTGACTGTGGTTTAACTGCTGTGGCTTTATCTGGAGCTAAGCAGCTTGTGCCAATTTCAGGTTGCTGCGGCTTATTAAAAATTGAACTATACCTTTTCTCTGTTCTTAAGGGATATACCTGAGGTTCTGGGCAGCTCTGAAATTGAGTTTGTAAGTAGGAAATACACACGGCACTTACTGGACTGCACAAGTAAGAGTGGTATTGGGGGTTGCTTGTGCAGAGCTAGGATGACTTTAACGGAGAGCACTGCTAGTTTTCCACCATTTTGTCAGCAGGAAAAACCTAACTGAAAAAACAGTATTGTTGTTTGCAGTGGTTTTGTTCCTAGAAATGAAATTAGGTACTTTCCAATGAGCTGCAACTCAGGCAAGAACTGTTCAGGCAGACACAGACAATTCTGCTGTTCATGAATCTAATCAAAATTGTGACACTTGCTCCCTTCCTCCCCTCATGATTTGCCTGTTGCCATCTCACAAAACAAAATTACACTCTTGAAAGACTGATTTTTAAATCATGGCTCATAGCATAACAAGACCGCATAGGAGTCTCTTGGTGCTACCAGAGTACAAGTAATTATTTAAATAAATGTGGTTCATCACTGGCCCTTTTCTTAGAGTTCTTGCTCTCATGCTGTAGTGGTAATCAGGAACAAAATGCATAGAAAAAAGGTTTACTGCAGATGAGGATAGACTATCAAGGCCAATAGCCTAATTATTAACACCCTGCTAAAATACAAGTTTTAACATTAAAGAAATATTATTTTTAAAGTTTTACATAATTTGAATAGGTTTTAAATAATTTTAAAATCTCCCTGTTTCCAGGAACACAAAAGTACCTTTTCACATTTCGAATGTGGATATTCATAAGTCAGCTAAATTTCCTCAAAACACCATCATCTACTTAAGCTAACAAGCTGATTTTACACTGACTGATGTGAAAAGTATTCATATGGTTTTTTTGCAAAGGTTGAAATGTATAGGTCATAATCTCCCCCCAAAAGATGGTAACAAACAGTTTAAAGAAGATAATGTCTTGACTTAATTGAGATTATTGCCAAGTGAATATGTATCTAGCAGTTGGATACAGAACTGTTTGCTTTCCAGATGCTGACAGTATAACAAGCAGCACATGAGACTGATGATACAGTTTTCAATTAATACCAAGTGATGGCAACATATAAAATTTGGTGTACAAGAGATGCGTGAGGAGAGTATAATTAATGCAAATGACCCATTACTGCTTTGCTCTTTAATTATTTTGTTTGATTATTCATGTTGAATTTTTCCCCCTGGCTAGCTTCTCTTCTATGATTTTCTCACCTGTGGTAAGAGCAAGAATCTGCATGTGATACAGTCAAATTAACAAAAACAGAGATAAGTAACAATGTATAAAACAGAGTGGCAATTTCCTGCATTAAATTCACTGTATTTTAAGATAGGTGTCTGTTAAGACTGTGTTAAAATGTTCATATCCATTACTCCTAGGTCTGTGGGACAGACCCCATATTCATAGGAGTATAGCTCTCCTAAATTTATTTGAGGTTTTCTAATATAATAGAAAGATTATTTCTCTCTCCAGGATAAGTGCAAGGTGACTGCAGTGCTATGTATAGTTAAGCTTTTCCCATTCTTTTGGTTCTGTAATTGGTTCTTACTGCAGCAGCTTTTGTGGTGACCTATTGCATTAACAGGAGTAAAAATGAACCTTCTTGTCATTGCAGCACCACCACCTCCACCCACAGTTTTTTCATAGGCATTTTGGAAAGAAATTTACAGCCTGGTTTATATGCACAATTAATAGTAACACATTCTCCTATGTTTTTTTAGTCAAAGGAAAGGAATAAAATTCAATAGCATTTTTTTCTGTATACATTTCCTATATGGATACCTAAAACAAATTTTAGAGCTAAGCTAAGTCTTCAGTTTCATGTTTTCAATTTCATGTCTCCATTATGCATGTAAAAAGTCACTGAAATCTCTCTGAATCAATTAAAAAAAAATCTAAAGTCAATTCACTTTCTAATCAGTGAGATTTCCTTCATCTGACTCCTTCTCATTTTTCATCTCTAAGGAAACAAGTATTCATTCTGCCATTAAAACAGTCTTTCAGTTTCTTGGTAGTTGACTTGTTCCCACCACAAATACTTCTTTCACCCCATGCCTTATATTTATGGTTTTAGCCGTCTGCCAGTGACATCAATGGTGACGTTACCAGAGGAGTCTCTTTGGAGGTGCAGAAGATGCAGCAGCAGGAAGCAGAGTTGGACTGTCCACAAAGCAGCCAAATGATTTCCCAGGCAAATAGAAGGAAGGAAAGCACAGAACATATTGGGGGGAAGTTGAACGGCTCCTACATAAAAAGGTATTTTAAGCTCATGTCAGCTGTTAGAAACCCATATACAGAAAACTCAGTTTCAGGGACTGCTTCCATTATGTTAGCACTATGCAAAATGGATCTTAAGACTATTAACAATATCTTTTTTCTTAGTAAACCTGAGAATTTTTTTTCAGGCTTCCTGGCCTGAAATCTCCTTTCATGTCTGCTGGCTCTGATCCTTGATTCTACTTTTCTGTCCTGAGTTCCCCTCTCCCTACACCTGCCTGCTTCAAAAAAGTTACCCTGCTACACATGCTGCCCAAAACACTCTTCAGCATCTTTGGAAAATACCCTCCTTGCTGTACTGAATGTCTCTAGAGGCTGAGTTTGGTACTCCAGTGTATTGTTCTCTATTTTGCAATATTTGATGTAGTAATAGGCTTTTGAACCTGAGAAGCTGGAAAGTGTAAAGCTATCGGATGTCTATGAGCCAGTAAAGAAGTCTGTATGCAATATTGTAATGCTGACCTAGATGAGGCACTTAGAGACATGGTTTAGAGATGACTTGTCAGGGTTAGGGATATGGCTGGACTTGATGATCTTAGAAGTCTTTTTCAACCTAAACTATTCTATGTTTATATGTGGGACTTTAACACCATGAGGCAGAAATTTCAAGAACAAAGAGTTAATATCTGCAGATGCAAAGTGCATCTGCATTTGTGAACAGTTGGCTAAATCAAACCAAACCTCTTCCAAAATCCCTATCTATATAATTCCTTCCCAGTGGACTGGACTTCGCTTTTAAACAGATATCGTAATACATGGGAGTAGGGCCTGTTTTGCTATCTATACTAATACTTCACTAATCAATAACTTTCAAAACAGACTTATTTTGATAAACTTGAGGCAGCTGAAGATCCTGTGTTAACCAGGATATATGTCCTGTTCAAGCTGTGCACATTTTCAGCAGCCCTAGGCATCCCTGGCAGCAGCACTGTGAGCCACTAGTGGCCATTCATCTGCAGAGCTTCTAGCAAAACAGTCTGATGATACAGTGGTAGTAGAGGCGTTTTGCTCGTCCTCCCTGGGCACTATCAAGTCATGATGAAAAAGAAACACAGAAATGATAAACTGAAGACATATCCAAGTCACCCTGATCGTTATGAAGATATTTATACTTCTAAGTTGTAAGAGGAGGAAGAAGGGCAAGGTGCTTACAAATTGCAATATATTTGATGGCCATTGGTATGTAATGAACCAGTTGGCCCAAGTGCCAATGTTTTTAAAATGCTTAAGGCAGGAGATGATTGTATGTGTGACCACAAGAAATTCAGACTTTTAGAAGCAGCTATTTAACACCAAAAAAAGAGATGTGTTTCTTTTTCTCTTCTGCAACAAGGGCTCAGGAGGAGTAGAATACTTCCCCTGCAGCAGGTAGTAATATCACCAGGGCTTCTATTGCAATAAGAGCTGGTCCTCCTTTGTGTTGTTACAAAAAGAAGACAGCACCCTTCAGTGAGCACTCACAGGTTTCTTTGATTGCCTTTAAAACAAAGTAGAGGACCTATTTAGTAGAGCTGATCAACTAAAGGACAATTTGCATGCTTAGACAAACCTTTATTCTAAAAAAAAAATACTTGAATGAACTTCAGTAACCATTATTGAAAAGCTATGTATTAAGACAGGCTGTCTTTTATCCAGCTGACACTTTTACTTCTGTTGATAGTGTTTCTGATAAATGCTTTGGTTTTTATCATATCGAGTGTGAATGCAGTTAAGGATTAAACTACATGAGCTGTATGGCACTATTGTGTAATAGGCTATGAAAGGGCTAGACATACCTGGAGTGGGAGAAGACACTGTGTAATCATACCTGGAGCACCCCAAGTACCTAAGGAAAGGAATATATGCCTTATCAGGAAGTTTATACCTGATACAGAAACTTCATCACGTATTAGTGAAATGTATTTGAGGTTGTGCAGAGAGTGGTCTGATACCTCTTAACTTTACCAAAAAGGTAGGCCAGACCTTCATGTGAAATGAGTGGGTATTGCCCCAGTGAAGTCAGTCAATTTGTGTCTGTTTTCATTAGGTGAAATTCTAGCTGACTGCCCCTTTAAGTTGGTTTGATTTTTAGAAATCAGAAATTGGAAACAGGCTTTTCTGCTTGCTTACTGGCTGATTAACACACAAAGCTAGTATCCAAGCACATAGTGTTTGAGATGTTTATCTCCCTTTACAGAAAAGGCTTAAAACCTACAGTAGGATGCCAGTTATTTAAATAGGTTGGGTTTATCAATGCACTGCTGACAGTAGTTTAACAGGGAAATAAGGCACCTTTTTTCTGCGTTAGAATAAAAGTAACTTGAAAAAAAGGAGGATGATGAGGGAAAAAACGCAACTGAAGCAATGCTAAATAACATATGTATATATCAGGACAAGGCCCCTTCCAACCCAAACCGTTCTATGATTCTATATTGCCAACACCAGTTATTAGTAGAAGATATTTCTGTACTACAGTCATGACAAATGTACAGATTCTTAGAGTAGGTTGAAGTGATTCTGCCCTGGTAACAGATTGACAGCCACCCAGGGTAGACAGGCAGTAACTGTGATTGACATATGGCTGAAAGCAGTAGAACTGTGAGTGACATAAATGTGTATGATCTTAAAGGATTGCAGTGTGGGTGGATTAACAGACACAGACATGTAGAAGTGGAAAGCAGTTGCTCGATGATGCACAGGATGCAAGTTTGAACGCAAAGCTCTTCAGGAAGTGCCCTGAAATTCATACTTGTCTTGTCTTTGTTTATCTTTCTTCAAGACAATTATAACAACAATAAGAAAAGCTGAAAAGGAAAACAAAAGAATAGCCCACATCCTTGTCTGCTCCTTTTTCTCACAACAAAGAAAGAGCATATCAGAGAAGTCCAAATCCTTTCACGCTGCTCTCACTCTGGCACAACTTTAAAGTCTTGGTAGTTTAATTCATGCAAGCATCCAAAAGTTTGGCTGATATCTGTTTTCCCCCCTCCTCTTACACTTGAAAAAGTAGACCAGAATTACTAGGGGAGGAAAAAATTCCTTTCAGCATTTCTGTGTTTTGTTTCACATTGAAAAGGAAACAGAGAACTCCGAAATGAAAAATGACTGGAAAAACTGACAGACCTTTCTTGAGTCTCTAAAATTATTTATTTAGGTTTGATTCCAAATCAAGACAATGACTTGCTATTTTGTTTTGTTTCTAAATGAGAATCAGGCTATGCTTGATAGATATATTATTCCAATGGCCATGCTTGGTCCAGTCGGGATCTGCTGGGAGAGAAAAAAAACCAAAAGAGACTGCAACTTTTATGCAAGGCTAAAGAAGCTAAATTAACAATGTTTGGAATTGAAATGACATTGTATTTTAAGATCTGTCTTAGTGCAGAGCAGTTGTACTTAAACAAATCAAAAGAACGGATATAATTCCAAAGATTGCAGACATTTTTAGTTGATATTTTGCCCAGTATCTGAATTTTACATTTGCTGCATGTTTGTAGTTGCTTAACTCTTTAGATTTTAAGTCCAGACTTCTGACTTTTCCCTCCGACCTGATGAATTCTTAGAAGCCAACAAAAGGATTCTCAGAGCTTTTTAGGTATGCAGAAGCTCAAAGTCAGCTACAGAAGTAAACAATGAAGATCAGTAGTAATATCTCCCATGTTCAAAAGGACATCTTCCTGCAATTTCAGTTCTCTTTTCCAAGATCTTATAGCTGTCAAGAGCAGTGGAATACATTTTCATCCATCAAGTCACATTGCCTTCATTTGGACTGATGCAATTGAACTGTTTTAGTTCAGTACTGTAGTTTGTTTTGCTTAAACTTACAAGTGTCTATTAAAAATCTCTTTTCAGAGTTGCCTGGTCAGTGTTTGCATTTCTCTCTCATTCCAAAACTTTTCCTAGCATTATTTTTGTTCTCCTGCCTGAAGCCTTCCTATTTGTCCATTACATCTTGTCTCTCCCCCTTCAGGCTTGAGAAGGCAAAGTACAAGCTCATGTTTCTACACATCTGTGATCCCTCTAAATCTAGGTGTCGCACCCGTGTTCTGAGATGTCTGCTATCAGTAAAATAACTTTGAACCTGTAAATGCTATTTACATATTTGTGGCAAAATAACTTTCTAGAATTGGTCCAGTATTCCAGTTCAATATGGAGGGCATTTTCAAAATTCCTAAGGAGATATATTAGAATTTACACAAAACTCTAAGATGAATAAAAATGTTAGAGCCACATGAAAGAAATGTGAGCACTGTACATGATCATCAGAGAGTTTCTCAAGCCATTTACTTTTAAAGTTTCCAGCAAGAAAGCAAAGATATGTTCGAGACAGGAAGGAAAAGGGTTGATCTGCTTCAAAATCCAACATCTGCATGGGTGATGTTGGAGGTCTGGCACTAGGTGGATGAAACGTATTCCTTCAAATCTTAATGTTTCAGCTGAAATATTTGGTTTGCATGTGCTTTTCTA
>VWZG01001882.1:297-17211 GCA_013396735.1 Grallaria varia
AAAAAAAAAAAAAGAGAGAGAGATAAGAAAGAGATAAGAGAAATACATATATTTAATTCCATTTGAATCTTCTTATGTTATTTACATATCCTGATAGTGCAGGATGACTCCTACAGTATGTGCAGGAATCAGCTATGGACATAGCTGACAGCAAATGTTTCTGGTCCACAGACCACAGTGTCCATATCAATCCTATTGCATTGTGAAGACACTAACTGGAAGAAATTTGAGGTGGGATATTTTGTTACAAATCTGAAAGCATCAGTGTTTTTACAATTGTGTTGCAGGAATTACCTTTTTGGACAGCAGTTCAATGCTACAACAACCAGTTCCACAGGATTTTTGTAGCAGTAATGTTTTGTAGTTTTGTGCTACAAGTTAGCAGAGAAACATTAAGTATGAGACAGCTTTAGCTTTACCCAGGGATGTATGAATTAGTACTGATATAGGACATATATTTCTACCCCTGCAGAATGGAGAAACTGAAGAGTAAATTCTGATTATTGGATTCACTTTGATGTTTGCATCTGCTGTTAAATCTACAGAGGTACACACTGTACCTTAATGAGGGTTAATTACTGTGTCCTGGTCTAAACGTGAGTTTTCTCTGTCCTAATAAATTGAGAAAGATATGTCTGTTCTGTGTGTCCTGAGAATATATTGCTAGGTTTCTTATAGAAAATACCAGTTGACTGGGCCATAAGAGTTATTTCCAATCTATATCCTATTATGTTACAACCAGCTTGTACATGGGTTTTGCAACACAGTATTCTGATGATGACAGATCTGAAGTGACTACAAATGTCCTCATAGCCTAATAGACTTAATTTTACTTATCATCTGAAGATGAAGACTTCTCTTTTGTTTCATCTGAAATGGCTAGAAAGGTCTGAAGTTTGTTCATCAAAAATCAGACTGCAGGGTCTTCCAGTGGAAGTAAAGATGATGGCAAAATACAGTTCAAGAACATTTTCCTTTTCTTTCACTGGCATCTTGGGCCACCAGAAGGAGTCTGTGATACTAAAAAGTCCTTGTAAAACAAGTAAATATTTAATTTTTGTACTCTGAAATAACATTGGTAGCAGAAAAGGTGGTAGCACAAATAGAGAATTTTAATTATACATCCTTTTTTAGAATCTGCATATTGAAAGATCAAACCCAAAGTCTAAAATAATGCACATACTGAGACTAAACACTAGAATACATTCAGATATATTCTGTAAATTTCCTACAGTTGATACTTATCTGTCTGTAGAAGCAAGAGATATCAATAGAAATAGAGCTCTAGTGACATTTCCAGAGAGTGAGGAGCTCAGGTGGAAGGGAATAGGAAATAACATCAAGTAGAAAACAAAGGTCTTAGGAAAACAAAGAACAAAAGAACAAAAAGGTCTTAGGAAAACAAAGAACAAAACTAACGTATGCCACACACAAGTAACCTAAAACTTACCTAAGCAACTGCTAGTAGAACTCAAATCTGACCATAAGCATTTTATCCCTGCTGTAAAAGTAAACTTTGCCTTTTCTAATTTTTTTTCTATTTTTCTTATGTTGAAGAGGCAAGAGGGAAATATGCTGCAGACCATTCCCCTACAATTGTTCTGTTCTGAATAAAAAGTACAACATGTTGTGAATTGAGATCTCATGTGCTGACTTCTTTACCTTCATGACTTTGTTGAAGACTAGATGATTACTACTTCCAAGTGAAATGCCCATCTTTAGATTTTGAGTATACCATGTATATATGGGTGTTTTGATATTATGTTGGACCTCATAAGATAATAGATTCACTACTTAAAGGTAAAAAAGTACTGTTTTTGGAAGAATAAGCCCTATCTGGTGCTTTTTATTTTGGATAAGTGAAAAATTTCTGACATGCAGGTACAGTAGTTGTCCTCCTCTTCCTTTCAGCACAGTAATAATCTGGTAAGAGAAAAGGATTGGTTATATTCAGAGGTTTATACATCCATGTGTGTATTATCTACATCTATAAAATCAATATTGTGACCATCCCCTGCTGAGAAAATCAACTGCACTAAAAAGCAGAGAGGTAAAAAAATCAAATGTAAACACAACAGAAATTTCTTAGAAGGACAAAGCTTACTGCTGAAAACAGCAACATTAAAGTATATAAAGGTCTCTTGGTTATAGTTATAGAAGTTCTTCCTTCCCAATGAACTTTTTGAACCTTTAAGGACCATTTGACACCGTCAATCATAATACTGTTTTGGTGTGATTACTGTCTCTTATGATTACTGTCTGTTGTAGGCATGGTGTTCAAGGATCCTGGGGATGGTCAGTCTCCTGTTTCCCTTGTATAAAGCATAGCACCCCTGGGTGTCTGCTTCCATTTAGATTCAGGTATAAGGAGAAATATTTGTATATTTTTGTATAGATTATATATTTGCCTTACATTTTTTCCTAGCATGTTTCATTTTCACAGGGAAATTAAATGTAAATTTTTTTTTTTTTTTATTTTTTATTTTTTCCCCCCATGCTAACAAGCGGCATAAATCAAGGTGTGCAGGGGAATATGGTAATCTATCCTATGATTTGTCTGCTCTATTCTTTCATGACTACAGTCCTTGCCTTGCATCAGATGATATATGAGGCAACATGTGTTAAGGCTGCCTACAGGGTGGGAGTTGTGACTATTAATAAAATGTTCGCTATAGCCTTATCTCTCAGTTTTTGGTAGCAAAGGTAGGTGGATTGCAATAGTCCTATATAGGAAGTTAAGATTTTTTTTTTTTAATGAAAAACAAAAAAAAGAGGAAATCTATGGTTTCAATTGAAACAGAATGAATGTTGTCTTTTCAAAAAGTGTCTTTAACAGTAAGCAAATTAAAGATATTGGTAGGAAACAAAAATTATATTAATTTCTAGCAATTCAAGGCCAGGGAATAAAAAAAAGGGAAGTGTGACATTGAAAATATCAGTCTGAATGTATGTAAGTAATTAAGCTGACCCTACTACTTTGAGAAGACTAAAAATATAAACAAAAGGATTTAAGTGAAGAAAAAGTGAACAGACTGTAAGTATTGGTACTTTTTTATTTAATCTTTTTAATCATCGCATCTCATAGGTCCTTCTTCTCATATTTTTTAACGAGGCATTGATGATCAATGACAAGGTCTCCAGAGAAGTAACCTTACAAATGTCTGAAGGGCTTCCTTGTCACTGCAAATATTTAGACAGTATCTTTGCACTTGATTTCAGAGATGGCTCAATGAGAACAAGCTTTGAAAAATCTCATGCCATGACTATTGTAGTAGGAAGGACTTAATTTTAGCATTTTTTCAGGTTGTTTCTGTGTCTATTTCCATGTGTGCCTCTTTCAGTTCCCTAGGTTTTTTCCCCCTCTTCTCTATTTCCTTTCTCTCTTGGCTTCTGACCTAAGACTGAAATCAATTGTATCCTGCAGCATATGGCACCGACATACTGAGATTAAACAGATTATCCACCCCTGACCAAACTAAATAGAACCAGGAAGGGAAAGACACCTGCCAAATTCATCCAGATGGTATCCCAGACCAAGGAAGCAGGCCAGGGCTCAGAGCTGCACCTATTGTTCCAACTTGCCTACTTAAGGTTTGCAGATATACCTGACTTACAGTGACCCCAGCAGAGAGTAAACAGAAAGTGTGTGTGTCCTAGTTATAGTGGCTAGGACCAGTTTATCACTGTGTGGGTGTAACTGGAACTGCATATTCCATACCCTCTCTGCCATTTATCATGAACTGTTAATGATGCATTGCTTGCAACAGGTGCCCAGGACACACCTGAGACCTCAGGCTATGAACTGGGTGTGTGAGAAAACAGAGATAAGAGGGTTCCCTGTCTTCACACCAATGATTCAGATGTGATAACTCCCCTGCAGGAGTCATTAGCACTTTTCATACCCAACCTGAGGGGTCATGTCTGCTAATGGGCCATCAAATAGATCAAGATATCCTGTGACTCACTGAGTAAATTGCTCACTGTGAAACCCCTCACCCTGGGGGAGGTACTGGGCGTTCCCATGTGAACCCAATCATATATAAGCTTGGGGTTTGGGGACTTGGGGTACTCACTCATCAGATCAAGAGCAGGACTAGAACCTCAACAGGACTGCAACTACCACTCTTGACCAGACAGTGACCACTAGCCTTCTGGAAGGAAAACAGGTTTTCCTCTTCCTTCAGACTCCAGGGGGACCACGTGGTGCTCAGCACAGGGGTTGGTGAGCACCATACTGTTTGTGCCCCAGGGGACTGGGTTGTACAACTGGGTTTTGAGGGCTAAAACCAATTTTCCTTTGTGTATCTATTGTAATCTTTTTATTAAATTGTAGTTCTGACTTCTAAACTCTTTTAAGCTGGGTTCATTTCTCCTGCCAGTTTACTTTTAAACCAGCACAGTGTGTTTTCTGAATCTTTCTCATTCTGTTTTTCTATTGTTTATTTTGTAAAACAAAAGTAACTCTCAAAATAAAATTTTTATAATAAATGGCGGAACTTTATTCTTTTAATGGTAAAGTGTTAAAGAGAAAATGAGGTTCATTATCTGAAACAAGCATGGTGTTTCTCACAAATATTTTGTGTGTGCGGGTTTTCAATATCCACTCCAGTTTAACTACACTTTTTATTTTAATTGAAATTTTATTTATTTTAATTTTGTGTAAAGACAGAATTAGTTAATGCTTTTACTATGTTGGGTCCACTCAGCTCATCAAGTAAGAGTATATTCAGTGATATCATCTTTTTTTTTTTTTTTTTTTACTTTTGCTGCATGGTAGAGATGAATAGGAGCTGAAGATGGTAAAAAGCTTCATTTTTTTAGTGTATGTGTTAGGAAATGATCTGAAAGTTAATAGATCTAGAGAGTTTGAGGGTACACATTTGACCTGCTTATAGTTATTGGTTCAGGCCTTTCACAGTCATGTAGCTGTTGAAATTCAACAGTTATTCTCGGTTTCTAGTAGAGTCAGCATCTATTTTTTCACCTGCCAATTTAATCATAGGTTTTTGGCAGGCTGGATCCATAAGGAGACTTAAGTATCACAATGCTGACTATTGCAGGAAACATAACTTTTGGTCTTCCTGCTAAACAGCGGAATCCACAGCCCCAAGTCAGATTTACAGGTTCTCTATCCGATACATAGAGAGAATGGGACACGTAAAAACTGGCTTTACAGAAACCATATTTTCAGTAAAACACTGTCTAATCCACCTTTTGCAAAATATAAAGGCCAACCTATTGTGTATATATGTCCTTATTCCTTTCAGAATTTGGCATCTTCATTTACTCAGACATTTATCTGTGAATTTGATCTTATATTATTAGTTCATGCATAATTTGTCTTTGCCTCATCTGAGATCAAATCTGAGCTGGAGGAATGGGTAGAATTGTGGATCTTTTTTGGCAGTTAGAGACATGTAGTTGCCAAGTGGCTAGAGACTTGGTTGTGAGGTACATAGTCTAAATCAGTTTCTTATTTCTTTGTCAGCTTTCATTCCAGAACTCATCTCTGATGATCAGTGATGAAAGTATTTTGTTATGAGATTCTATCTTGCTGAAATTTTGCAAATACATTCAACACTTTATCATTCCACTGTGAAAGTAGCAAGACTCCTATCTGGTGACCAAGACACGATCTTTGGAATTCAAAGCTCTATTGCTTGGTCCAAGACTTATTAATTTTATGCAATATAGCATGACTTCAAAAGGACATTTCCAAAAGGACTGAAGCTCAAATAAATTTAGTTCTTCGAAGGAAGAGAAAATCCTAGGAGAAAGTGAAAGGTGAGCGCTGAACCCTTAAATGAGCTATGAACTGTTAACTATGAACTACATGAACCAGGGAAATTCCAATAAAATGTTTCAGTAAACAGCTTTTGAAAATGTCTTTGCACATGGATATGTAAGATGAAGAGGTCAAAGTATTGAAGTACCTTTTACAGGATAGACACAGAGGGAGATAATTGTACTGAGATGTGTGTCTATTAGTGAGAAAGTATACAAAGAATCATGGCACAGAGCATGTGCCTCATTCAGTCATTAAAAGATAACAGGCAGCTATTGATGGGCCTTTAAGTAAGTACAAACAATTTGATAAGAGATTAATTAACATAACTGAATAGTCAAGAATTAAAGAATTCTCACATTTCAATTTTTTAGGGACTTTTAGGATAGAAAGAAGGGAATATTATAGAAAAAAAAATTTGAGGCAGACCTCAGCAGATCACCTAAGAAAACCTTGATATACACATTCCACTCCTTTCTCATTAGTCATCTAATTTAGTTATCAAGCCCTTAAGAAAAGACAATGTCTAGTATCAAACACAAGGGAGACAGTTTGTGACTCAGAGATCTAAAACTTGCCTTATTGTACCTTGCTTGTTTCAAAAGAATATCAATGCCTCTAAATTGTCATTTTGGAGCTTTAGATTTGTAGGAAGGAAAACTGAAGGAAGAAAAATTTGACAGTTTAATTAGCATTACTGCAATGAGAGATTCCTGCATAGTCCTCAATAGGACCACACAAAATAATGTGTCTAAACTCAGACATTGTTAGAGGTCACAGTGAAGGCACTCATGGTGACAGATTGTGGCATGTTAAGCTGCAAAAATATGTCCATAATGATTCAAGTGCAAGACACTGTTTATCAATTGATGTAGCCTTCACTAGCTTGAATGTCTAAAACAGCTTAGCCTAGGTCTTCCACTTGCCTTGGACGTAGCACTTACCTGGCATAATTATGTCTTTACTTATAAACATGAGAAAAGATGCAGCCTATCTCTAAAACAAAAAGCACTTTTTGTTGAAGGACTACCTCCACTTAACACTTCTCAAGGAGGTCCCTCAGTTTTATTAAGCTAGAAAATGGACAGATTAGCCAATATCTCTCTGTATTTTAGAGTAAGGTCACCTAGATGGATTTTCTAGTCTTCCAACAGATTTTTCTCCATCCTGCTGTAGAAGGCTGGTAGTTACACTGGAGGCCTGCCATTCAAACTTAACTGACAGTAAATGAGAGAACTCCATTTTTCTCATCTACAACAATTCTGTGATATTTTCCTTGTCTGCTGAGACAACCCAGCCCATCCTCACTCTTAAAATTTCTTCCAAATTTTCTTTGACTTTCCACATCTCCTAAAGTTTTCCCATTATCAGTATATTCCCCTTTGAAAATCAGGCATATGCCACCCAGATTCATTATTTGTTTCTGGTGTTCTAGAAGGATGATTAAAATAAGAATGAAAACAAGAAGTTCTGCTAGGAGATAAACCAGATTACTGCTTTCCCATGTAGCATACAAGACAAGAGGGGAAATGGGGCCTTTCTTAATGAAAATACATCTGCTTCACCATTGATTGAATGACCTAACAAGGTTACTGCTGGAGTCTATTCCATCTTTAAAAATTAGTTCACCCAGCCCGACAGAAGCATAGACCAGCTTTCCAGCTCTATGATCTATTGCAGATGTCACAATTTTCCCTATGGAGAAATCACAGAAACAAATCTATGTAGTGCTGTCATGATTCAGTGTCATGAGCATAATAATGACCAAAGAGAACTTCTACAGCTACAAATACATGTACAGTCCTACACATCCAATGTATGGTTTCATATCTCTCATATATTTATATCTATAGTTTTCCTTTAATTAGAGTTAAATTGCCTTTACTGCAGTGATACCAGTAGACATATAATTTACCATGTTAAGTCTATATTGATACTTGCAGTTTTTTAGCATACCTCTCAGGTCCTTATATATGAAATGAAGCAGGAATAATTTTTAAGCCATAGAGGAGTGATTTTTAGGCAATTACATAATGTCTATGGCTTTCATTCTGTAATAATATAAAAAGTAACACTATTGAACCAATTATTGTGGATGTTACAGCTGCCGGAGTCTTTAGAGAACAAAGTATTTTTAAGTTGTCTGAATGTTTACATAATAAATTTCTGTTTCTATTGTCTGAACCATCTGCACAGCCACATTATCTTTTGTTTAAAAAAAGGATTTGTAGGAACTTGATCTTGCTCAAGACAAAAATAAACAATTTGCCATTGCTGCTCCAAAGCTGTTAAGAACTTTACAATCCAAAGTGCTTTCTAAAGCCAGAAAGAACCTTATCTTTTTTAAGATTCTTCATCCTCTGAAGCTGGTACAGTATAAAGATGACTCCTGAACAGGTGATTGTTTTTTATATCCAGAACCATCTCCAGGAATTAAGGTGTATATTTCACTTGCTAACAAAAGCTAGTAAAGCATGCCAACAAAAGTTGAATGAAGTTGTTTGAAGAGCAAAATGGTTCATTATATCTTACTTGACTGCCACTACACTCTATGTACAGGGCAGAAAGTGCTCCAGATTCTTTATGCAGTGGATGTATAAAGATCCATCTTATTTCAAGACAGGTCATTGCAGTAATGACTGTTACTATTGCAAATAGACACACACCAATGCATTAAAGAACATTTTATTGTTATAAGTAGGTTACTAGTGAAGAACAGGGAGAATGAAGATTTCTTGGTTAGATGTTGAATCTCTTGAGTCCTACTTTGCCCAAAAAGTTGTACCTCTTAGGGTATCACTTACTGGGGAGATTGCGGGAAAAATATGGTTCACTTGTAACACCACTTCACTGCTGAATTTAGATCTAAGTGATAGCAAGTCTTTGCCTGTGGCTCAGGTCTTGTATGTCTGACAGAAAATGCAAAGGTATGACAATAGGTAGCAGAAAACAGACTGGGACTCCTTTGAGTGGTCTTATTTATGAGAACAGAGTTGTCCTGAACTAAATGTATTTTAGGAGCATCTCTTTGCTTCAGTTTAGTCAGGAGGGACGATGGTGCTGTAGTTCATAGCGATGGTGCACTGTCTTTTCAGCTTTAAAGCTGTCATGATGTGAAAGCCTGCAGAAGCTCTACAGATAAAGCTGTAAAACGGCATTTGGTGGACACAGTCCTTAACGATCACACTAGATTTCTCTGAAGTCATTTGTGATCTGAAAGCTGAAAAAAACCACCCTGTTAAGGAAAAAGGTAAAAAGCTGTAATGAAGATAAGAGGCACCCAACAATTCACATTCTGCATTTCTTGCAAGAAAGTTGTAGTCTGTGATCCCAAAGAACTGAGTGTTATGTCAGTTTATCTGAGTCATTTTACCAACAAAATAACAGAGCTAGTTTTGCCAATTTAAATTCCATCTCACATTCCATTATCTTCTCAATATATTTACAAACGCAAAGATGAAGGCCAGTTATTTTGGGAATACACTGCTTGGTCTGCAGCTGAGTCTTGGGAAAAAAGCAAAGAAAGGAGAACAGGCGAAATGGAAAAGCAATTCTTATATCTCCAGTCTAAAGCATTTCTAAAAGACAGAATTAGGGCAAAGACAGGTAAAAAGTATTTATGCTTAATGTAAATGTGATATAAGAGAATAGTTCTTTGAATATCCAAATGAAATTAAAAAAGAATTTGGGAAAGGAAGGGGGGAGACTGTTTTTTAAAGAGCTGAAAAAAGAATATGGGAATAGTAGATCTCATCCAAATGATTCATAGTGAACTTTGAAGTCCTGGTGTAGACTTATTAGCTTGTGAATCATTTGTGGCAGATTTTTGCAGATACATTTCTTTCAATGATGGAAAGTACTATGCCAGAAAAAGTATCTGAATAGTACTACTCATGATTTTATTTGCTTCTCTTCCTTTTGTGTATTTTTTATTGTTTTATTACCCTATGCCTTTTCAGAGTGTTGTGCTGAGACAAATGGGAATATTTCCTTATAAATATGTGTTTCATCCTCAAAGACTTGTTTGGTTTGGTTTGTTTGTCTGCCTGAGAGCAGCAAAAGAAACAACTTGTGTTTGGGGACCGAGCAATAATGAGACCATTGTACTGTTAGATGTAGTATTTTTCAAGGACATGATGCTACTGCACATTTCTGATATTTGGAACCATACTCTAGAAAAGGCAATTCTGAATTTTTAGCTTGCAATAAGAGTAACATTGCAAAAATTAAAATTGAGAAAAAGGGGCATCATCTGACACAAAGATGTATTAAAAGTATGCATGCCATATATCTTAATGACACTAAAAGGACAATGTTTTGAAGAAATTTTCATATAACAATATATCTTTCAATGTCATATCACCATCTCAGCAGCAGCATCAATGAAATTTACTTTACATCAGCTCTTTCATATGTCAGGTTTAGCTTCACTTTTCAGTAAAGGGGCAAACAGCCTTTTCCATCCCACCTCTCCTAAAATATCTGCAACTCTCTGTGGGCTTCCTTCTACATTATAACTACTGAAAATACCACTTGACTACTGATTTCTATACAGGATGTGTAGAGGATTTGAACAAAACCACATGAATATTTTGATTCAGAGAAACACAGCAGTTCTGAAGTGAGTTCCCTGGTCATACCACAAAAAGTATGATTGTTTGAAACACACAGAGTATTCACATCAAGTGAAACCAAGATTCCTTATGGAGGAAAGTAAACAGAGTTCTCCATTCCAGTCATTTACCAAATGTGCACAAAAGAGTCTGAATGAACTGCTCCACATTATCATGAGTTTCTTCAGCACACATGTGCTATTAGAAGTATATGTACTTTCACATGTGCTATTGCCCACTACCTCTAGGCCCTTTAATTAATGAACCTTATTCATTTATCCACACTTCCCTTGTCTTAAATTAATTTTTGTCTTTTTCTTCTATTTGTAGTTCATTATTATCTTACATATTCTGTTTCTTCCACTATTTTATTTTTGCCCCTTTATTATCAGTGTCTTCTGCAAAGTTTTGACAAGATCCTAGATGTGTTCCTGAGAAAATGACAGAGCTCATTCCTGAGGAAATGGCAGCATCAAAAGCTATAAGCATCAGTATGACAGCCTTGTGGAAGTATCTAACTGCTGATGAGTAAAAAGAGTAGACAAACGCTTCAATTCATATCAGAAGATGAAGACTGTTTATGAAAACCCAGCAGAACCACCACAATTTGGGTGCTATGCAGAAGGTGTTCATTGATTACTGAGCTCTTGAACTGATCTTCATGGAAGAAGGTACCACCAGGACTGCTGTCTTACAGCATATTCTCACCTGAGGTCTTGGCATCTTCATATAGGAAAGTTTTAGGAGCTTATCTGGCACTGCTATGGTGTTCTCATTTTTCACTGAGGACAATAGCATATCTACAGATACCTTTTCTGCTTGCTCTCTGCCACAGATTGTATCAAGAACACCCTGTGTGGGAGCTCTAGTTTCCAGTCTGAAAAGAAATTGCGATGTTCTTCTGTACCTGTCATTATTACATGTGCAGTGGGAAGGAGAAATGACAGGCCTAGTGTCAGAGTTGCAGAGAGATGACACATAGCACTGAATCATAAAGGCTGTTTCGTCTTTAAAAGCTGTTCTGAGGCTATGAGCTGGGAAGGAATTTTCTGTCTGGCATTTAGGTATCTCAAAAAACACCTGCCCATCCTGTGCCCTGTGTGAATCTAATTCAGCCCCAGTACTAAGGAAGTCATAGTATTCACTCACTGCAAACTCCTCTAAAGAATGCACATGGCTCCTTCCCTTTCTCAAAAGCAGTGGGTTATGAGCTGATGATATGATCAAAGAGCTACAAATAGAATGCTTTTCTGTCATACAACCTTTTGAATCTCAGCCTACAAACTAGAAAGATGAGCGGGGGAGAAGGTTTTTATATTAAGGTTACAGAACAGTTAGTGGTAAAGTTAATGTTAGCCGTTTGTAATGCTCCACCTCACCCCTCCCTCCCTTGTTCCTCTTTCATAATTCATAGGACACTCCAGCCCTTGGAGGGCTAAGAGTAAGCAGTGGCAGAGCAAACCTGCTCTTGGGACTTCAATGGGTCATGTATTTCTCTTCATGAGGTTTTAAGCTCAGGTGGCTAATGGGTCACATAAAAGACAGCAGATGCAGGTTTTCATCTTTGGTTTTAGTAGACAGTCTGCAGGTAAGCGCTCAGCTGTTGGTTGTGAGATTCTGTGTGGTCAGGTGAGAAGAAAGGCGTGTTTTGTCACACTATCACTTCTAAAGGCACATGGTTTCACTGAATGCTCTATTTTTACTTGGTTTGAAATCAGACAAAATAAACCTTATTATCAGTAAGAATTCTAGGTTATTGACTCTGATAAATACAATGGCGTGGTGCTTTGTATAGTCTTTAAGGCACACATCACAGACTTGGATGGGCAATTGCAGAGAATGGAGCAGAGACACATAAAACACAGGCTGGGTAACCCTGGTACCTTCTAAGACTACAACCATGTTCCTGGGAGCACCCAGAGTGAGAGATTTTAATGTCTTTCCTTTTTTTCTTATTATTTATTTTTGTGTGTGTACTCTTTTTATGGAGCAAGCCAAACAAAAATTAAGAGATTACCATTACTGTGGGAATTGCCTTTTTTTTTTTTTTAGTATTTTGTAGAAAGCACTATTTAAAAAAAAAAACAACCTTGGAGTTTCCTGCTTCACCCCATTCCCCACCCCACCACTGCCCTCAACTTTGACATGCAGTCTCAACTGCCGTAGATTTAGACAATCAAAGGTACATTCTTGTTCCTGTTTAGGAATGGTACTCCCTAATTTAGTGCTCCCACTGAGACTCTCCAAACCACATGCTGCTTGCTTGCTCCCCCTTCCTGGCTGTGGTGGGCTGGAGACAAGAATTAGAGGCACAAAAGGTAAAGATCACTTGTTGAGATAAGAACAACTTACTGGAGAGAGCAATGAGGTAATAAAACAAACAGCAACAGCCACAATACTAATGACAAAAGGTACGAGAGGTGAACAATTCACACAAACCCCCCAGACAA
The DNA here is from genome assembly GCA_013396735.1 of Grallaria varia. Taxonomy (NCBI): domain Eukaryota; kingdom Metazoa; phylum Chordata; class Aves; order Passeriformes; family Formicariidae; genus Grallaria; species Grallaria varia. The sequence continues at coordinate 13,146 of VWZG01001882.1, forward strand.
CAGATGATACCGGACTGCTCCCTCCACCACGCTGTGCCAACCCAGAAGAGAGCCCTTCTCCCAGCAAAAGTCTTCCTTCTTCCTGCCCATGCAATGACCTGAGGTGGTACCGAATAACCTCTAGGTCCTGGTCATGGCCCCTTCTGGCCGCTGGAAAAAATAACCCTGTTCTGGCATTTGTACCCTATTAAGGCTTGTATCTTTCTTCTTGAGGTACAACCCCATGGTCTTAGTGAGTGGAAATGGTAACATTTCCCAGTGAAACAGCAGGAGCCAAATATGGTGAATTACTGTGCTGATCTTTTTAAAGAAAGCACTTAAATCCCCACAAATTTGAGATAAGAATGTGTAAATAACCACATTGCAATAATCCACAAATTTATCAGTGGATAATTCAATAAATAGGTGCCTCACAGTTTAAAAACCTGTAACAAAAAGCCTGTAAATTTTTTCTTGATGTTATCCACATCATCCAAACAATAAGTTTTTGAGAATGACATCCAAAGTCTTGACCAATATTTTGTCCCATGTAGTGGATTTGCTGATCCTAAACTGGTCAGGCCACTGATCAGTAGGAATTTGGTATTGCATGACTTCACAGGAAGGAGGGAAAGAGTCACTTCCTTTTTAACGTAGGTTTGATTTTTGAAATTCTGGGCCATGATCATGGGTACTAATAACTCATAGTGCTGTGAACTCACAGGAAAAAGCCTACCCTGCAACTGCAAAAGAGGTATTATACTCATTGCTGCTATTCATCCTGTATCCCCAAGGCAACTGAATGCTGGTGTGTTAGTTGGACATAAGCAGTAATAGATACAGTTGAGAACACAGGCAGGAACAGAAATTAGGTCCATTTCCATATGTGAAGTTTTATTTAAGCCAAGTTGGAGTGGGCAATGATATACTACTACCATTTTCCCGACAGAAAAAGGGCAGTATGATGCTTGGTAGTGTGGTGAGGATTTGTGGAATACCTTTATTTTTTATGGCTTTGTGTCAAAAGTAAGATGGAAATATTAAATCTAAGAGACAGAACTAAACTATCCTGTAGTAAAACCCAAGACCCCATGGAATGTGCTGTAATGACAGAATTTCAGTTTATTCACCCCTCCTATTGTACCATTAGCATGTCAAATTTTCTCCTTGGAAATCGTCTCTGTAGCACTGTCTTCAAACCATCAAACTCCATATGGTTCTTTGGACATGACGGATGATTCCTGCCGCACTAGAAAGAATTAGAAGTGATAATGCAAAAAAGGCATGTCATATCAGTTATATTCACAGAGAGATATGCTCTCTGAAGGACAGTGAGAGTAACCAGCAGGGAAAACTATACCTAAAAAAATCCTTTTGTAGTCCCCTTTGGTCTTCTCTTTAGTCAATGGAAAAAAAACTATATAACACATCTATTCTTTGCCATACCACCAAAATAGTCCCTTATATTAATAACAGTTATTTACCTTTGTCTAACTGTAGCTTTGTCTTTCTGCCATCATCATAGTGTCCAAAAACTGTGTTGCTTAATCAGAGCTTTGTAATGAGGAAAAAAGCTTCAGAGAAAAAGAATGTCTTTCCTATTACTTCTTGATAGGTAATAAAAGCTAAAAAGAAGCCAAAAATGACAAATTCTGTTCTCCAGCAAGCTTGCAGGTCTGTCACTGGAGATAAGAATCACAGGTGCACATAGGACAGTAAAGAGATGAGATCTAAACTATATATAAACCTTCTTGAATAAAACTGCTGTCAGGAATTTAAGGTATTCTCTTTCCAATGTTTATTCAGAATGTATTTTTAGTGCAGCTGGGATTATTATTATACTAACAAATAAGCAAACCTGAAGAATGAGAATGTAGCATAGCTGATATTCTTAAAGGTGAATATGAGAATTTGTATCACTTCTAGTACAAATGCAGATACAGCTCTCGACACTGCTGTGTGATGAGTGACTAATGTCAGCTCAACATGAAAGACTTCAAAGGCAGAAGAAGTGCTCTGATCATGAATCCTTGCAGGGCAATGTATGATTGCTTAAAAGTCTAGTAGTTTCTGACTATGACTGACTAAAGGTCAGTTATAGATTTATTTATTGACAAATGTTATGATGATTTCAAAGCAAAAAAAAAATAGTAAATAGTTTTCTAATGGCCTCATTTTCTGTCCATTAAGTGACGATTTAATAACAATTGTTTCGTGAACAGAAATGTGTAGCCTACAAGCAGGTGTGGTAGGCTGATCTGAATATACCAATTTAAATCAATTATATTCATCCTATTAACTCATTTTGAGTACACAGAGGAAAAGAGTGGAGGAATGAGAAGAGATCAAGCTTTACCGTTTTCATAATAATCCTATATGCTGGAGTTAATAAGGAAACAGTAGCAGCTATCAGGTAGTCTAGAAAAGAAGTAAGCTCTTTCTTTGGAGGAAGAAGAGAGCACAAACAAATTTACTCCATTGTAGTTTTGGTGAGGGCTGAGAGACAATCCTCACATCCAGAAAATTAAAAGCTTCCAACACTCTTAAGTTTATCATCATTTATCTTTTCCTAGATGATGTTGTGGCCCCTGTTTCTATTCTACATAATCTCAAAATTCTCATTTGCATTAAGAGTATGGTTATTTTTTGTCTCTATTGTCCTCTTATATACATTTTTTTTTCTTTTGAGTTTCACTGTTCCTTTCATGCCAAAATGCTATAACTACTCCAGTTTGTTTCATGCACATATTTTTAAATTACAAGGAATTTGCTCATCTAGGCAGATTTACAGAAATTTTCAAAGCTTTGGAATATTCCCAAATATCCAAATGGATTTTGTGGCTTGGACAACAAAATCCTTTGTGCATAGAGCTATGAATAAAACTAAATTTTTTAATGATACATAACAAATCAGCAAAGAAATGCTTTTACAATATGAGATGATGCCATGTTGCTCAATTTGTAATTCATTATACCATGAAAATGAAGTTTTATCATATCATTGAAATGCAAATAAAATAGTGAGAAATCAACATTTATCAGAAAAATAATGATTTGAAAACAGCCTTGTGATAAGACAAAAAAATACACAAGCCTATCATTTTTATATCAGTACAGTAAGAAGAAAATGCAATGTCTGGGAAAAACCATAACAATGAAAATTAAAAGGCCCTATAATCGTCTCCTTAATTATAGAAGAATTATAACAGCTCCAATTGTTTTAAACTCATTTTAAAATCTACTTTTAGGTTTTAACTCATGGAAAGAGATTTGATACTTGCAGTGTGTATAGTATGTGTTGGTATTTGCATGTCATTCAGAGCTGCATTTAAATACCAGTCTATAAAAAAAAAAAGAACTGAGGATAAATTCAAGCTGTTAGTTTGTTGCCTGTCAGGTTTTGTGACTATTATCTATCTAAACATTTTGAATGGAGTACTGACAATACAACACNATATCCAAATGGATTTTGTGGCTTGGACAACAAAATCCTTTGTGCATAGAGCTATGAATAAAACTAAATTTTTTAATGATACATAACAAATCAGCAAAGAAATGCTTTTACAATATGAGATGATGCCATGTTGCTCAATTTGTAATTCATTATACCATGAAAATGAAGTTTTATCATATCATTGAAATGCAAATAAAATAGTGAGAAATCAACATTTATCAGAAAAATAATGATTTGAAAACAGCCTTGTGATAAGACAAAAAAATACACAAGCCTATCATTTTTATATCAGTACAGTAAGAAGAAAATGCAATGTCTGGGAAAAACCATAACAATGAAAATTAAAAGGCCCTATAATCGTCTCCTTAATTATAGAAGAATTATAACAGCTCCAATTGTTTTAAACTCATTTTAAAATCTACTTTTAGGTTTTAACTCATGGAAAGAGATTTGATACTTGCAGTGTGTATAGTATGTGTTGGTATTTGCATGTCATTCAGAGCTGCATTTAAATACCAGTCTATAAAAAAAAAAAGAACTGAGGATAAATTCAAGCTGTTAGTTTGTTGCCTGTCAGGTTTTGTGACTATTATCTATCTAAACATTTTGAATGGAGTACTGACAATACAACAC